>SKCR01048101.1:0-40588 GCA_019454045.1 Zanthoxylum bungeanum
TAGATACTAGTAATCATTTGACCTCATAAAATTAATAGATTAGATATTAAGTCCTCGTGGGATCGATATTTTATACTACTTGAACGATACGTGCGCTTGCGTTATACGTGTGTTGTTAACGCCTGTCAGATTGCGACACGTGGCACTTCCTGATTGGCTGATGATGATTGCACGACACATGGCAATGTGACTTATTGACTTGCTGACGTGGTTGATGACATGGAGACACGTAGGATGACACGTGGCACACGTGGCGATGATGACTGTCGTCACCGTAGGATGATGACACGTGGCACGGCGCACGTTAGCAGATCGACTGTGATGGTGACACGTGGCACGGCGTATTTTATCAAAGTCAAACTTTTCTCAGATTCTGATTTGTGGACCCGGCACACGTTAGCACTGTTCGGCGCACGTTAGGCATCGCGAAGCTGAACATTTTGGTGTCGCGGATAATTTACTGAAATGTCTTTTTTTGTCCAATTTTCACTATTTTGGCCCAAATCACCTCCAGAATGTCCTGAAACTTTATTTATCTACAAAATAACACAAAACACATCAAAACGTTCACAAAACTCAAGAAACTATACAAAATATTAGATTAAATGAGTGGGAAATAGTGATAGATTTACAACTCATCACACCCCCAAACCTAACATTTTGCTAGTCCTCTAGCAAAACATAATATAAAATAACATAAATAAATTAACTAAGCCACTTTCGTAGGGATCACAGTTGCATTTAGCGTATGCAACAAGCCTTAACCCCTAGGTGTCCCTAGTGGACGAGTTGTAGTCTCGTGAGGGTTTACAGCAATGATACCCACAAACATTTACAAAAGTAAAAAGGTAGTAAAACTAATGCACACAAAAGCAAAAAGACAAGCGAAAAGAGAATAAAGATGTTAGTGACTAATCAGGTGAAACTTCTACTACAAGTTACTAGTTGTTTTGTTTTATTCTAATTACTGAATAAGTAAATCTCCGATTATATTTAACATTCTTCATATACATAGCCAACAAAATATTAAACAACTTATTTTTGCCCACAACAGTCATAAGTGCAGTTGATAAGAGAGTAATATTTTTGTCCTAAAGTTCTATCAGATCTCACACCTTTTTGGAGCAATGGAATAATTTTTTCAGATTTTTCAGATTTTTTTTTCTCTATTTTTTATTTATAACAATATCTTCTTCATCTATGTAACGAGTGTTGGGTCGGTGGCTCCCAAACCAGTTGGCTTTAGGGCACCAGGTGTTAAGACACCCCTACGAACTTAATTACTCAGACTTCAGATATAAATATATTTTTGCAGCATCTTCGATCCATGTAACAAGCTTTGGGCCAGTGACTCCCAAACCAGTTGGCTTAAGGGCACTAGGTGTTAAAACACCCTTACATACTTAATAACTCGGATCTCAGACGTTTTTTTTTTACTCCATTGCTTTTTTAGATGTTTCCTCCAATTAAACTAGAGCACTGAATATTACAAACTTTTCAATTTTAGCTCATGTTCGTATGTTTCCATGTATGTTGATAATACCTGTCAACTGAGCATATGAAGATTCATTTTAGTCAGTGTTGGATGAGATTAACAAATTAAATAATTTAAAAGGAGATAAACAAAATTAACTTGTTTCGAAATAGGTTTGAGATACGTCTCAGGAGTGGAAACTTCTTACTCAGCTATCCTGTTACCAATTTCACCTTTTTAGTCAAAACACAAAAACGCAAAATATTTTTGTAATTTTTCAATTTTTTTGTATTTTTCGAAAAAATTTTGGACTAAAAATAAAACAACACACAAACTAAAAACAAGGTACTGATCAACTAATTCCCTCCCCCAAACCTAAATGAGACATTGTCCATAATGTCTTAAACAATAAAAGGAGAGTTAAGAAGGTCGTACCTGGTTAGCTGAAAATCTATAGGAAATTAAAGGTTAAGATCCAGATTAATCCGACGCCTCTTACCACGATCGTCCTCGGACAAATTTATTTTTGAAAGGATAGGGTCAACTTGTGGTTCATAGGCTATGCGTTGGTCTATAGATACGGAATAGTTCTGGCAGTGAAGAGGAGTTCTTTCATAGGTTGACACGAACCCTTTCTCCAGGCATCATCAAGAAACACACAAAGAAAATCATAAAATCCATCAACGTTAGCAATCCAAGCGGTTTCTGGTGTATGTTTTTTCAGGTTCGCCCAAGATAGAACTATAAAAATTTCCTCCAATGTACCCAAGCCACATGGCAAAAAGCGATAAAATCATCAGCACGGTTAATCATTTCTGTCACAGCATTCAGACATACCTGGCACGATCAGTTCATCTCCGTTTGATGATCCAATAATTTTGCCTCTGTCAAGGGTTTTGGGATGATTCCCCAAAACATGACTGCCTCCTTCCTGTACAGCATTTGAAACGATCCCCATAAGTCCAAGATTGCCTCCGCCATATATTAAATGCATATTCCTTGCTGCTAAGACTCGACCCAATTCCTGTGCTGCTTCTACGTATTTTGGTTTAGTTCCAACACTAGTACCGCAAAACACTCAAATGTTTTCAACTCGTCTTCTTGAAGTGGCTTCCATTTTTTTTTATGTATTTCTTTTTCAAATCAGGATGCCTTCAAAAGTGCAATGACGGGCTGAATTTATAGTACCTGAAAAAGGGTGAGTAATAATAGCACAAGTATCTTCCAAAGGACGATTATTAGCTAAACAACAAAAGAAAATCGTGAAAGGTCAAAAAGTCTGGATCCTGTCTACGAAAATAAAGATAATTACAACAGAAAAGTGAATCAAAGCAATAATTAAGGCAACAGAATTGTGTACGCAATACGCCACTCGCTGCTAATATAAATTCATTAGAATGCATCTTAAGATTTCATTCCTTATTCAGCCATTGCTAATGAATTGTTCTCATCTTTGATTGCCAACACAATTCCTTCTGTCTTAAAATGCTTCGTTTATGCCTTTCCCTACAAAAATAACACACAAAATTAAAAAGTTCACACAAAATATGAAAACAAATTACAACAAATTGCATGGGTTGCCTCCATGCTAGCGCTAAATTTTTCGTCTTCAGCCAGACGTGACTGAAATTCAACTGTTAAGGAGGTTTCAATGTCGTTTTGGATGTCCGATTAAAGACAATCCCGTGAGCGTTGCTTTTGAATGGTCTATAACAACGGTAAAGTGGCAAAAAGAGTTTTGTCTCGTTCAGTGCTCGTGCCACCTTTTTGCTTCTTGTTGCTCCAGTGATTCCTGCAAAGAAAGAAAGAAAATCAGGAGGTCTCATATGGTGCTTGACTTGGAATGGGAGTTCCATTCTGTCAAGCTTCTGGGCGATATCTTTGATTTGTACTCCTCAAAATAGCGATGTTTCTCCTGAATGCTCTGGATCTTTATTAAGGTCAGACATTTGCTCCTCCATTTGCTCTGTTTCTTGCTCCACATTTTCTTCACAGATGTATTGTAAAATTTTTGTATTCATCTCTTCATCTGTCATCTGTGAAATACATGCTTCAAAAATGTCAACCCGAGGATGCAAAGATGTTTCTGACATTAGGTTTTCATCCTTTGATACGACCGGAATGGATGGTTCAGATATATCTTCTTCAAACATCAAGGTAAAGCATGCTCCAAGATCTTCATTTTGAGGATTGAAAGTTTGGTCCTCCGTTTTTGTGCAGTTGGTATAAATAGATCAGCTTCATCCTCGTCAGAATCTGAATAATAAAAGTCAAATTGAGACTCTGCCGGTTCGGGCTCCTGAACTGATACCTCTGGTTGTTGATACTGCTCAGCCTCCTCCTCTGTTGACGTGTCATTATGGAATGATTGGTACTCGAAGGCTTCATCAGTGTCATCTGAAACTGGTTCTTGAGGTATGTAGTTCTGGTTTTCTGTGAATTGTCTCATTTGATATGTTATCCTCTGATGGATTCTGATTGTCTCTGAATACTTTCGAGTTGATTCTGGAATGTTTCAAACATTGTATCCATCTTTTCTCTTCGTTTCTTGAACACATTTTTGAGCATTGTAGGCACTACATTTTTACACATAAGTCCCTATGATGAGTCTCATTTTGGAGACACTACCTTTTAAGTCACGGAGGTCACGGGAAACGGACATCGGAAGGGGAAATTCAGAATAAACAAGGTTCACTGTTTTGTTCGTTAGTGCTGCGTTCGTGTTTACGTTCGAACGTCAAACGGATTGCGGGCGTTCGTGCCGCATTCGAGGAAGCGTTCGAACGGTTCGGTAATTCTGGTTTGGCTGCTAGCCTCACATCCAGCCCAATTAGCCCCCCCAAAGCCCATAAAACACATCCCAATTTAAATAAATAAATATTAATTAAAACATTAACTAAATAAGATAATAATTAAATTAATTAAATAAAACATATACCAAACATAAAATAAACAATTACCAACTTAAACTAAAATCATGCCTAAATAATAAACCAATCACATACTAAATCAAAAATATAATCATACCAAGTTAAAAATCAATCAACCAATATATTATTCCTAACTTAAAATATTGTATTCCTAATCCAAACCAATCAAATATTCAACCTTCCTATCTAGCCAAGAAGTTTGTCCCCCCTCAATCTTTGACTTCCCTTACCAAACCAAATCAAATCCATTGCTTCCCTTACCAACACCAAATCAAATCCCTCTTTAATTAGCCAAATCCATTTCCGTGTCAAGCCTAACCCTTTGCCTATAAAAAGAACCCTTCACCAACCTTCTCAACCCTAGTCCCTAGCTCATACACAACACAACAAGAAAATTACAGGAAGAAGCACCCAAAAAAAACAGTAAGCAAAAGATAAAGAGGAACGGCAGCGAAACCACAAGGAAACAATAGCAAAAGATGGGAGAAAACGACGACTCAAAAACAGTAAGACAACGAACGAGAAACAGTGAACCAGTGAACCGGGAGAGTTGCGGAGTATCCACCCTTCCGACGATCGTGTACCGTACATCCGAGAGGTGATTTAAAAGGTTAGACCTGAGGGTACCTTTTCATTAGTTTATATTCGTTTTTTTTTATTATTATTGAATTCTATTCGCATGAGAGTCGTTTATGGATGCATGTTGTGGCTTGAATGAAATGGAAGAGTGTCGTCTCTTGTGGTATATAGGATGGAAACCAGACGTAAATTCCGTAGCCGAATCCGAATGGACGGTAGTGCGGTCTGTACTTGGGATACAACTCCACGTACCACTTGAGTAAACGGCACCTTCTCTGTTTTGTGTTGCTTTTATTTATTTATTTTTCGTCATTAAATTCTGCATGTTGCTTATTTATGCATGACTCAATCGAGCGCTTGGGCTTAGTAAGTGGAATGAAAGATCCCCTATGGGGAGGGGTTAAGCCCTTTACCACGATGCTTTGCCGCGCCGGTTGATGTGTGTTCGGTTGGATACAAGACACGTTCAATCGGACATACTTAGAATAATATGATTGGTCTTTATATTTGTATGCATGATGTGATGTGACGCGCATGGGCTTAATATGTTGGTCTAAAGGTCCTCTCTTTGAGAGATCAAGAGCCCCAAAAGGCCACTTTCACGACAGTACTTCGCCGCGCCCCTTTATTTTATTGTTGATGTATTGCGTCCCATTTCATGCATCAGGTCTGTTCCCGTTCGAACGCGTTTATGAACGCAACTCGAACGCGCATGCGTTTTTGCCTTATCATGCATCAGGTCTCATTTCCGTTCGAACTCATTTACGAACGCCATACGAACGTGAGCATTCTGTTTCATTTCCGTTCGAACGCGTTATTAAACGCCATACGAACGCGAGCATTCTGTTTCATTTCCGTTCGAACGCGTTTACGAACGCTACTCGAATGTGAGCATTCTGTTTCATTTTCGTTCGAACGCGTTTACGAACGCTACACGAACGCGCACACACTGAACTGAGTCTGTCTTATCATATTCCTGCATAATTGCCTCTTGGTTGATCTTTCTTGTGTTATATAGACAACCGTATTATTTGTATCCCTGCATTTATCCATTCTATGTGTTCTCGGGATTGTATTCAAGCATGATTAGGCTGTTAGCATGTTATTTGGTTAATAGGTTCATGAGATAGTACTCAAACATGATTATGTTGTTCTTAGTTTTCCATATCATAGGATTGAAATATGTTCATGAGATTGCCATGTGATGTTGCATGTTGTGATGAACTTGTTGATGTATGCATATGAATTTAGAAGCATGATATTTTTGGAAATAAATGTTATTTAAGCCTGGTTAAATTATTATATAATTCCTTTTATTACAAGTGACATAAGTAAGGGACCATTCCGAACCCAACGGTTTGAGGTCTTCCCTTGCGAGGGGTGAGTGCGGCCTTAAATCTCATTTTCCCGGTTCACACCGGGTGGCGACTCCATTACTCTCCGGTTTAGTCCCCCGTGGCTACTCCGTACTCCCAACTAGGCCGCGAGCCTAGGAACAGCATGCGTCGCCCAGATTTCCTGTGTTCCCACAGTCTGACGACTCCACTGGGGATAGAGAATTGGCCCCGAAATATTGACTTGTGATGTTTGGGTTTATGTTTTAATTGACCGTGTCTATAGTGGATAAAGTGAGGGTTTAATCAAAGGCATTTTTAAGCTAGGTAATGGTTTGGTGTCTTCCTTCATTCACTACCTTTCTAGAAGGAAAAGCTGTGAAGGCACCTAGATAGCCATCTACTCGTAGCCTATTGTGATGGACTAATTTGGATGACTCGTTGTTTATTCCTGACAACAAGCGATAAGAGCCTAAGAGGCTTGGGTATTTAAGTGAGCCTCGCTCCACCTTCCCTCTGGGGGATCTACAACGGGAAATTCATTTGACAGTCCATCACACACCATAGCTCATTGGCACGTACCTTAGTGTATAAAAAGGGGTGCGCTCACTTGGTCGCTCGAACCCTTGAGTGGGGAGACCTAGTTGTGGGCCATCCTTCGCCGGTGAGAGCCTTTGTCTATACCCTTGCTAACCCACCCATAGACCGGGTTGGCTAAAGTAACAATTATTTCCTTGAATATGTGCTTGTGGACCATCCTCATTTGGATGCAGTTGGACTATTGTCAGAAATGCGGGCTTATTGGGCCATTTAAACTGGGGCAAGTTCACACCTTATGACTATTAGGCCAAAAGCTTCTAAAATGTTGATGGGCCACTTTGTAAAAATTATTATGTCATGTTTGCATCATCTTTCTTTTATGCTTGTGTTTGGGAACATCGTTGTTTGATCCATTTGGACCATTTATCATGGGATATGGGCTTGTTGGGCCATTTAAACTGGGACAAGGACACATCTTATGACGATTGGGCCAAAAGGCTTCTAAATAACAATGGGCCATTTTATTCGGAATATTATCATTTGGATTTAGTTCGGCTCTTTGCCATAAGACATGAACTCGTTGGGCCATTTAAACTGGGACGGGTTCACTCTTATGACAGTTGCCCCAAAAGCTTCTAAAATGATAATAGGCCGATTTGTTTGAGAATTTTATTTGATTTAATATATGTTATATACTTCTTATGCACATCATGCATACATATACCTTGTTGACATCCTCTGTGTCTTAAAGAGGTTGACGTTCAGAGTAACCAACAACATGGCTGAGTATGAAGCATGTGCCTTTGGATTGACTGCATTGATAACTTTGAATGCTAAGAATATTGAGGTCTACGAGGACTCGATGTTGGTAGTCAGACAGATGCAAGGAGAGTGGGAGTTGAAAGAAGAACGGTTGAAACCCTACTTGTTTTATCTCAGGAATCTGGCACAGGCCCTCCTCGATTGTAAATTCCAGCATTTTCCACGAGAAGAGAATCATATGGCAGACGCATTGGCAACACTGGCAGCAACCTGGGAAAATCTGGAGAAATTAGTGATGAGACCACTGGTGTTGACAACAACAAACAGACCGGTTTATGAGACAGGGAATATCTTGGAAGTAGAGGTCAACGATGGTAAACCTTGGTATCATAATATCCAGCGATACTTAGAACATGGGGAACTCCCAGAAAAAGCAAGCAGAAAAGACATGATAGCCATTCAGAAGTTAGCTTCCCAGTATGTGAATTTGAAAGGGGAACTGTACAAGAGGCAAGCAAATGGCATTCAGCTGAAGTGTTTGAGAAAAGAATAGGCCCAGAAGGTAATGGAATAAGCACATGCCGGGGTATGTGGTCCGCACATGAACGGGTTGAATCTATCCCGCAAGATAGTGAGACAAGGTTTTTACTGGTCGACATGGAAGTTGACTGCGCGAAGCTGGTAAAACACTGTCATGATTTCCAAGCACACGGTAACTTGAACCATTTACCGCATAAAAAGTTACACGGGTTGTCAGAACCGTGGCCTTTCTCAGCATTGGGGATTGATATGATCGGAGAAATTCGACAGAACGCATCGAATGGACATCGCTTCATAGTAATGGCAGTAGATTACTTCTCAAAATGGGTGGAAGCTGAGTCATTCCGCAATATTACAGCAAAGCAGATGGCAAAGTTCATAGCTCGGAATCTTATATGCCGATATGAAATGTCGCACCATGTAGTAACATATAACGGAGTACAGTTTCAAAGAGAAATAGAGGCGATGTTATAGAAGTATGAGATAGGACATCACAAGTCGTCACCTTACAGACCGCAGGCAAATGGGGCAGTCGAGGCAGCCAACAAGACAATGAAGACAATATTAGCCAAGATGACAGAGAACTACAAAGATTGGGCCAATAAGCTACCGTATGCCTTGTGGGGGTACATAACTTTTGTGAGAACGGCAACATGAGCCACGCCTTACTCTTTGGTCGACGGAATGGAAGCAGTACTGTCAGTGGAAGTTGAGATACAGTCCATGCGGGTATTAGCAGAAGCAGAGTTGCTAGAACAAGAATGGGCTTCGCAGAGGTTTGAATAGTTAGCACTGCTGGATGAGAAGAGAATGAAGTCTTTCCATCACATGCAGATATACCAGAAGAGGTTGGCTCGAGCATTCAATAAGAAGGTGCGTCCTACCAAGATCATAAAAGGTGATCTGGTGCTTAAGCAGTCGAAGCTGTCGACAACAGACCCGAGAGGAAAGTTCAGACCAAACTGGGAAGGACCCTACATCGTCCAGAAAGTAATGGTAAATGGAGCAGTGGGACTGTCAGACTTGGAAGGGAATGAGTTCACCGAGCCGATCAATGTGGATAGATTAAAGCAGTACTTTGCCTGAGGAAGAGAAGACCGAGCAGTCAGACCTAACCCAATGGGATATGAAACTCATGCATGCATGCATACATGTAACGTATTTTGCATTCCTTTTTTGTGTTTGTTTTGTTTTGTATTCACAGGTTTCAAGGAAGAAAAAGAAAAAGCGGAAAAGACAAGTCAAATCAGAAGCAGCAACAGTACAATATCAGTTTTGGGTAGGAATCTCAGGGTTGAGGCCCATACCAGTATGAGTTTCGAGAATAAATCTCAGAGGGCGAAGCCCACATTATTAGCAGTTGAAACGAAGAATTTCATGGAGTGAAAAAAAAGAGAAGTCTTTGATGGTTAAGCATATGTCCGGTGATGACATTATTTGCTATTGGGAGAAACCTTATAAACGATAAGGGAGAGATGTGCTTCATCCGGTATTCTGAATGGATTGATCTCGGCTAGACTCACGAGCACTTGATTACTGGATCTCAACAGTAGAAGCCTGAGTAGTTGGCAAGATGACTAGTTGAAGAGATGGTGGATCAGTGAGTGACCGTTTGCCTGGATGTCCATCCTGGTTTACTTATGCTATGATATATGATATGGTTGGAAACAAAGAAAAAGCCTCTGCAATGAAAAGAAAAGAAAAGAAAAAAATAGATCGCCTATAACCGATAAGCGTGAAGCTACCCATGGGCGAGTATTAGGACCACCATGAGGAGAAATGCTACCTTAAAGGGTAGGTGTGTCAAAAGAAAAGAGAAAAAGAAAAAAAAAAAAAAAGAGAAAAGAAAAGAAAAAGAAAGAGACAAGAGGAAAAAAAGACCATATCATGTTGAGTACGACGAAGTAATCACAGAGTGTGATCAAGACATCTAGGTTGGTTAGACCCACTGATCCGATTCTCCGAGACAAAATCATCGAGTTAGCTTACTTAAGGATTAAGCTGCGAAAGAGCCTTGGCACACACACACTAGGAGTCTAGTTCAGATCACTCATTCAGACGAACAGATTTGAGTGTATTAAGTACTTTGAAGGTTCTCTGGTTTCGACATGAAGCATCCGTTGAGGACGAAAATATGTTTAGCTATCAGGATTATCTCGTGAGAGGCAGTACAATATGTTGAAATGAACCATCACACTGTTAGTATCAGTTTTGGGATGAGTCCCGGGGGCGAGGCCCACATCAATATCAATTTTGCCGGGTATGGAGACACATCAACATCAGTATCAGTTTTGGCGGGTATGGCACTCCGGGTATGGAGACACATCAACATCAGTATCAGTTTTTCCGGGTATGGCACTCCGGATATGGAGACACATCAACATCAGTATCAGTTTTGCCGGGTATGGCGCTCCGGGTATAGAGATACATCAATATCAGATCAGTTTTTTCGGGTATGGACACACTACAGCGATGCCTCGGGTATGGGGTTTAGCATATCGGGTATGGAGATACTACTGCGACACTATAGGTATGGACACGCCACTGCGACACCTCGGGTATAGGGTTTAGCACGCCGGGTATGGCACTCCGGGTATGGAGACACAACTGTGACACTCTGGGTATGAAGACCCAATCGCGACACCTCGGGTATGGGGTTTAGCACGCCGGGTATGGCACTCTGGGTATGGAGACACAACTACGACACTCTGGGTATGGAGACGCAACCGCGACACCTCGGGTATGGGGTTTAGCACGCCGGGCATGGCACTCCGGGTATGGAGAAACAACCGCGACACTCTGGGTATAGAGACGCAATCGCGATGCCTCAGGTATGGCGTTTAGCACGCCGGGTATGGCACAACAAAATCAACACAGTTCAAAGCAACAGGCAAGTCAGGTGGCAGCTGCGAGCCAGGTAAGTAAAAATACATTGCACAAACTTTGATAGGATGGCCATTGTCACACACTGCACAAATCCCATCAAAGTGGGGGCGACTGTAGGCAATGTATTTTTGCATATAAGTCTCGATGATGAGCCTCGTACGGAGGCACTACCTTTTAAGTTGCGGAAGTCACGGGAAACGGACGTCTGAAGGGAAGAGTCAGAAATTGACACCTTAGTGGATTTAATTCGCATTGTTTAGCTTCAGGTTCGCTTGTTGGACCTATTTTTTAAAACACGTCCTTAGCCCAAACCCCCGCAAGACACACACCAAGCCCACACACCACCCAAACCATACACCAAACCCACCAAAATAAGCCAAAGCCCACGTCCAAACCACAACACCACCCAAACCATACACCAAGCCCACCAAAATAAGCCAAAGCCCACGCCCAAACCCTAAAGCCACCAATCACAAAACAAAACAATTTCATTAACAAAACCACCATCACAAAAAAAAAACACAAACAATTCCATCAACAAACCCACCAATCATAAAACACAAAACAAAAACAAACAAAACCCCATTCATCTCAACCTAAAAAAACATAAAGCAACAAAGCACATAAACCCTTCTTCACAAACAAATAACAAACAAACAAAAAAACCCATACCTCACTCATGCACTTCACACCACATACACCTCACCCAAGCAAGACAAAGCAACAAAACAAGCAAAGCCCATCTCCATATGAATCACACACAAATCCCAAACAAAAAAAACCCATACTTCACCCATGCATGACCCATAACAAACCCATACACCACCCACGCCTCCACTCCCCTATAAAAAAAGCCTTACCAACCTTGAAAACCCTAGCTCATTCTCACAAAAACAAAAAGAAGAAAAGACACTCTCATTCACGCCCAAGGCAAAACAAGAGACGACAAAAAATAATTCTCCCTTCTCCTCATCTCTAGCAACCGAAACCATAACCCCTAAACACCCTCACCACCGAAAATAATAAAATAGCAAGCATAATCACTGAAACACTCTTCTAAACAACAAGGAAACATCACCAAAACAGTCACAAAACTACCCACTGCAACCACCAAGAAACAGTCTTTGAAACAGCCCTCCATTCACCGAAAATACCCACCCAAACAGTAGCTTAAACCACCAAAAATCACAGCCTAAAACAGTCCATGTAACCACCGAAAATCACAACCCAAAATAGTCCCTACAACCATCGAAAATCACCCATAAAACTGCACTGCAGTCACCAAAAAACACACTCAACAGCAGCCCAAACACCGAAAATAGTGACCAAAAATAGCACACACCAAAACACCACAAAAAAGCCCCGCAAACTGCCCAGTAAAAAACCCTGCAAACTGCCCAGTTTAACCCACAAACTGCCAGTAAAAAAACCCACAAGCTACCCAATTTTTACCCTGCCAAACTGCCCAGTCCATTACCGCATATAACCCCCACAAACTACCCCCGCAATTACCGCAAACTGCACCTAAAAAAACTGCCCAAAATAGTCCAGATTTAGTTTAGTATGTTATTTATTTATTAAGCATGATTTAGTCTAGTAGGTTATTTATTTTTAAGCATGATTTAGCCGTTAGTACATTGTCTCCTTATGCATGATTTAGTTATTTTCTTTCTCAATAGGAGTTTAATCTACGTTTATGCTTAGGTTGTTATTTAGTTTTCGTGTTTTATAATCCAACATACCGATGAGATTCTTGTGTGATATCGTATGTTTTCCATTATGATGACTTACTTTTAAAGCATGCAAACTTAGACATTGGATTTATATTTATGAATGCGAACTAGATCTAGGTTAATCTTGGACATACATGTTGCGTAGATTCGGTTAAGTTATTGCACAAATCATTTCATTACAAGTGACATAAGTAAGGGACCATTCTGAACCCAACGGTTTGAGGTCTTCCTTTACGAGGGGTGAGTGCGGCCATAAATCATTTTCCCAGTTCACACCGGGTGGCGACTCCATTTTATTCTCCGATTTAGTCCCATGCGGGCTACTCCGTACTCCCAACTAGGCCGTGAGCCTAGAACAACATCGTCAATTTCTGTGTTCTACAATAACTGTAAGGTTGGAAATATTTAGAAATAAGGAATTGATAGAGTAAAGAATTGATAATAGTTATGGAACCCTAGAGCATAGTAAATAAAAGAACTTGTGAAGGAAAGTAATGATAAATTTAGGCAAAGCACAAAATGGCTTGAGGTATTGAGTAGAACGAGGACTTAAGGAAGAATGAAATGTATGGACCAAAGATTTAAAAGAAGATGATCTTGGGGGTTGAAGTAAATAAAGTTTCAAGGTAATAAAGGAATAAGGAATTGAGAGACTAAGATTAGGAAGGAACCTTCAAGGAATCAGAGAGATTAGAGGAACAGAGATTATAGAAAATCATTTATGGGAAAATAGTGAGTAATTTATAAAGGACCTCATAAGAGTGAAAACGTAAGGATTATAGGAGGAGAATGGTATATAGGTCAGAAATTAAGTAAGAGATGCTCGTAGTAGACAAGTAGAGACAGTTCTCAGAAAAGTAAATGAGTAAAAGGTGAAGGACTAGAATGAGGAAAGAGCCATCATAGCAAAATAAGTTCCATAAAGATGATAGCAAAAGGATTACAGTAGTATCCAAAGGAAGAGTATAGTAACATCATGAAGTTAAGTAACAAAAGGGTAAGTTAGAAAATTTTTGGCTGTAAACCCAGTATAAGAAAAGACATCAGATAGGTATACATGAAAGCTTTAGGTAATGGCATGTATCATCAGAGGACCGGGAGTTTGAGATTAGCTCTCACCCTCCCAACCCTCAAACAATACCGATAACAAATGGAACGGAAGTGCAAACTTGAGATACTCTAGAAGCAAGTACAAAGAGTAGTGATAAAAGACTGAGACGTATGACCCTTAAGGACAACATCAAATTAGAATAACAAGAAAAGAAAAGATAATATGAGTAATAGATGTAAAGGGAAACCACTAGATGAAGTAACAAGAGGGGAAGTAGTAACTAAGTATAGAAGGTAAATGACAATGTTAAGAATAACCAAGGATATATGAGATCAGATATCCTTCAAGCAAAGCAAGAAGATATGACCTATAGTAGGTGCAGATAGAAAATGGAACAGAAAAGTAAATCAACAAGATGGTTGATACCAGTATGGAAAGTGAGATAGTCAAAAGGTAATAACAAACATGAGAGAAAGATTACCACGAAAATTAATAAAGAAAAGACACTTAGTTGCGATCGCGTATAAGAAGACTACGAATACAAAAGAATAATAGAGAAAGATTAATAATTGAGATCTATAAGATATAGTCCAAGGATAAAATATAGACCAAGTAAGCTCCGAGTAAAATAAAGAAATGATGAAAAGAATACTAAGAAAGAGTTAAGGAGGAATTGCGTAAGGTACCCAACCCTAACTTAAGGAGACCAAACCACTATGGGTTTGGGATGGTTTAACCGCGGGTTATGGGTGGTTTAGTAGGTTTGTATTATAGTATAGGGATGATGAAATAGGCTAATACAAAGCATTTGTTGAAGAAGAAAAGCTTAAAGACTATTGAGGATTGTAAAGGAATCTAAGGAGTGATAATTGAATAATGAGAGCTAATATTAAGGACAAGTTAGACAAATGGAATAGAGAGACATCAAGTATAGATAAGATGAATTAGAAATCTTCAGTGAAAGCTAAGGTACTAATTATTAAGAATTCACTCAAATTAAGGAGTTATAGGGTATAAGTAAAGGTCTAGAAAGAAGAGATCATAGAGAGAAAGAGAATAAGGAGTATGAGATACAGCGAAAGAACAAAGGACAGAAATCAAGGTACTCAACAGAAGTATTACAGAATAAGGATTTAGCAAAGGAATATGAGAAATATCTAATAGGCAACAAAAGTTAAAGATAAAAAGATAAATTTTAGTAGCATCTTTGAAAATTCGTAAAGATAGGAAGACGACAAGTTAGACGCCAGGGAGGATTCGAGGACGAATCATATTTAAGTGGGGGAAAATTTGTAACGACCGGTGTTTTTTATTACTAACTATGACAATATTATTCCATACAGGACAAAGGAACGTAAAATAAGTCATGTTGGGATTTAAATACAATTATGAAAAGACCTTGAGAATGATCGGTAAATTTCTCGAAGTCCCGAGAAGAGACTGTACCGTGGTTTTTCATACTAACTTGTATTTTTATGAATTTTATATCGTTGGAAAGTTTTGACCGAGACCTACAACTTCTGTGTTAAATATTTTTCCAAATTCGGAGCAGATCCGGGGTCAAAAATGCGAATCATAATCTGGATGAATAGTAACTTCGAGACCAAAAGAGAGATATCTCAATTTCTCTAGATATTTCCACACTTTTCCCATAAGTTTCCAAATATCATACACCCCCTCTATATATAGGTCACACTATTCACAATTACCAATTTTAGAAAGAACAAAAAAATAAAAAGAAAGTAAAGAAACTATAAGGAATAAGAGAGGGAATGAGAAGAAGAGAGGAGGAAGGAAGAAGAATAAGAAAAAAAAAAGAAGGGAAAGAAAGGAAAGAGAAGGAAAGAGTAAAGAAGCTTGGCTTCCATGGAAGACTTGGAAACTAAAGGAAAAAGAAGAAAATTGAGGTAATATTCCATAACCCAAATCTTGAGATTTTGATTTTTTTGATATGAATGACTTGATAATGATGATTAGCACGTTAGAGATTATAATTGATAAGGATTTTGAAATAATTGGAGTATTGTCTTAAGTGTTTTAGGTAATTTTGGGTTTAATTTCCAAGTTTGATAATTTGATAAGAATGTTGAAAATTGATGTGTCTTGATGATTAGAAGTGTGTTATTGTGGTGGATTGGATGATATATTTGCTTGATAGTGTGTTATTGATGAGGGAATGCTTTTGGGTTGTGAAAATTTTAGATTGGGGACTGCCTTCAACAAGGCAAAAATCTGCCCATGAAGACGGCAGCCAGAAATCAGAAAATTTGTTTTACTTGCGACTCGAGACCAAAACCTTACCAGACCAGTTTTAGACCCCCAGTACCATCCAAGCGCATTATAATTCATCTTTAGGGACTCGTAATAGTCATACACACATCCCATAATCAATTATGATCACTATAAGTCTTAAGTACATATAATATTCAGATAAATCCTTAAAGGAATCAAGATTATTTCATTAGATCAATTCTAATCGAATTCTGATCATAGATTATTCGCAGGAACTGTAGTGCCCTTCGATCAAGGATTCAGTGCCAGCTAAATTAATCACTGTGAGTGGAGACTCTTTTCTCTAAGTTGTTTTTTTTATAGTAGGTTTCATTATCAGACTTAATTTTGCTGCAAATAGGGCGTTAGCCACGATTATTTGTGTATCTTATATGATTTTGCAATTTTTGAGAAATGTTTTAGAAAATAAATGATTTCAGTTTTCAGTAACCAGTATTTTAAAGACAGTTTTTCCGAAATATGAAGTTTTGGAAACAAGTTTTCATACATAGATGCTTTGAAATCATGGTTTTAAAGCTAAAAATATTTTCATATCAGTTTTCAGTTTTTAGTCCACTCACTTAGATCGTATGATGATCTAACCCCCCTCCAGTTTTATCTATTTGTAGGGATTCCAGGAGGATAAGCTCAGGAGGATGGATACTGATGCAGTCACTAGGGATGGAGTCCACCAGCATCAAGTCGTAAAGCATAAGAGTCCAGTTCAAAGTCAAAGTATTTGTATGCATTAGAGTTGTGATAGTCATTATAAGAGTCTATTAAAGTATTGTAAAAAGAAGCATTTCTGATTATGCATTTATAAGTAATAACAATATTTTATGTTGGTTGAGTTAAGGTCTATATATATGACATTGTATTAGAATAGTTTACGATTCAGTCAGAAAGTCAGAGGCTTATGGGGTTAGTACATCTATCCCATACATGTAACATCTCCCAGATCGGGGATGTTACACCCTGCGTGATCATCATCTCCATATGACTGAAGTGATACTTATGTCTTGACATCACACCCAATACACTACGATTCTCAGTATACCCAGAAGAGGCGTACACAGAACCTGTTAAAGCCCTGGATGACCAAAACCAAAGTATATTGATTGTCAGGATTTCAAGGGGTCTATCTAGAGCGAAACTGTTTCCGTACCATCGATAAACACAACCTCCTATTACACTTGCATGAGTATCCATTACCCAAATATATGATAACTATGCCGTCACGCTTCCATAACACGCAAAAGTGTAATACTAGCCTATTCTGTATTATCGATGTCCAGTCTCGATAATACTACGACCAAGGATATTTAATGATTAAACCTTTGTGGATTAATATTGTCTCATATCTTATTAATCCGGAACTAATCATAAGGACTTTTATCATTTATATATTCAGGTAATCAGATTACAAATGATAAAAGAGCAATTTCCTTTGTCACATAGTTAATTTGTACAACAACACCGTGTTCTGTAAAAATAGTGATGCTATGGGTCATAATTTTCCAACAGTTACGAGTCCTGACGTTGATCTATAAGAATAAAGAGATTGTTAGAACAAAGAAATATTTAATGAACTTATAAGAATATATTAACCAGAATTTTCCAAGTTTTTGGGTCATATTTTGGAATTTTGCTGGGAAATATTGGTAAGGAATTTAGTCTTGAAATTTTATGGATGAATCCCTTATGAGTCTAATTTACCCCAAATTTTACGGATCCTGATTTTGATTCTTGAAACTCCATGAACAAACTGATTTCTACCAGCTGTTCAGCAGGGACAGAATCAAATCAGTCTCTGCTGATCCACTTCGAAACTCCGCCAAAAATTCTTATTATGTCCAATGGTTCTAAATTTTTTTTATATATTTCATGTGTCTAGTTTATTTTGGCGCTGACGGCTCATCGTTTGGACACCCGACACTCATTTTAAAAATCAAAAACCGAGCCTAGGTCACCAGGTCACAGGTGCAGACTTTACTGCCGATCTGTTGACTTTGGAGATTTTTCTACATTAGCGTCTTAAGTCTAAAAATTCTGATTTTTGGATATGTTACTCAAAATTGTGTCTATTTTACTAAGAACTTTACGTCTTGTCAATCAGAGATATAAAACTCAAGTTATAAATTCAAAAATGTGACCTGTCCAGAATACTTTGTTTTCTAGAACTTGCTGCCCATTTGCGATTTACGTCGCTCTTCCGATTTTATTGAATTTTACCATATTTTTCGGACTTCCTAATGTCTATAACACATATTACTTTGTGTTAAATTTGTCCAAATAATTATTTTAGTTCATTTTGGTGTGCAATTAGCTACCTTATCACTATTTTCCAAATTATAGTTATATATCCCTCCATTTCCACATTAATTACATCTCCAACAACCTAATACTTCACTAAACAAAGCAAATCAGCCCCCCTCTCCTTCTTTTCTTTACTGCCGAAAATGGCTATTATCAATGATCATATTTTTCCCATTTTCCATTGTACCATCAACAACATTTCATCTTAGCAATATTACTCCTAATCCCAACCACACATTCCTTTCATTTCATTACTCCATCATAACAACCTAGGGCTTGGATTAAAATTAATAATACAACATAATCATCACACTAAACAACTTATTTATGCTCATTAAATTCAAATGTACTTATATTAACATAAAATTCCACCATTAGTGCAAAATCACAACTTATAAGTTATAGAATAGAATTTTCTTACCTTAATCTGTTGGACAGTTATGACCCATAACGTCACTATTTGTACAGATCATGGTGTTGTTGTACAAATTAACTATGTGACAAAGGAGATTGCTCTCTTATCATTTGTGATTAGATCACCAAGATATATACATGATAGAAGGTCCCTATGATTTGTTCCTGGATTGAGAATGATATGAGACAATATCAATCCACGAAGGATAAATCATTAAATATCTCTACTTAGAGTATTATCGAGATTGGACATCGATAATGCGTAAAAGACTAGTATTACATTTGTGCGCGTTGTGAGGGCACAACGACATAGTTCTCATATATTAGGGTATAGGATACTGTTGGCGACTTGATCGCATAAAAGGATTTTGATGACGTCAACGTGAATGAAGACTTCGACGTACAAACACGAAGCATTACAAAAAGTGTCGAAGCATATGAGGTGAAGAGCGAGAATGTGAAGACTTGCGGCAAATTGAAGAATATATTGCGAAGTCTTAGCTTAGGATTTAATTTGTAATGTGAGATGTAATATTCAAGTGCCTAAGCTCATAGGGATCATGCACATTCACTTAGATGCATTAGGGGCATGTACAAAATGCATTAAAACCTTCAAATCTGCATGTTAGTATTTAGGGAAGCTCTCTGGAACCGGCATGGACCTTACCGGTCCCTTACCGGTCATTAAACCGGCCTTCCCCTGTTTCGCATGCCTACTGGAACCGGGCCATACCTCGCCGGTCTCCTCGCCGGTCTCCATGCCGGTATTGGCATAGCAATCATGCTCTCTGGAACCGGCACACTACTTACCGGTCTCCTCGCCGGTTTGCTCGCCGGTCCAACGGCTAGTTTTTCGAACGTTATGTTACCGTTGGAACCCTAGACCGGCATGCCGGTATCCTCGCCGGTATGCTCGCCGGTCTCGCTGTAAGTTAGGGAAAGCTTTGCATTTTGTTATAAATAGAACCCTAACTCCTTTGCCTTAGGTTAGAGACTTAATACATAATCTTCATACATTCTCTAAGGCAAGAATAGAGTGTTCAAAACCTTCATATTCATAAACACTCATCCAAGCTCACACACACACCTTCCATACATTTAGTGAGCTTAGAAACACTTGGGTTTGCTCTCACACAATCTTCTTATTATTTGTGAGTGCCCAAGTGTATTTTAATTCTTCTTTATCAAAAACACTTGTGATTTGTGAAATCCCATCGTTTGGGTAATTTGTAAAGGTTGTGAGTGCACCTACGTAGAAAACTCAATCTTGTAAAAGGTTTGGAGTGCGCCTTGGCGGAAAACTCTTGGTTACGAGTGAACCACGGAAAACTCGATTCTAGTGGAAATCTTCAAGCGAGGCTTGAGGGAGTGGACGTAGGCACGTTTGGCCGAACCACTATAAATCTTGGTGTTGTATTTCTCTTTCCCTTAACCTTCACTTATTTGCAAGTTTATTAACATTTATATTATTGATTAGAAAACTTGCATATAGGTTGTTATTTACAATAGAGAAAATTGCCTAAAACTCCCACTTGGTAATAAGAGCTTAAAATCGGTAAAGATTTTAAATTCCGCATTTATAGCGATAACCCAATTCCCCCCCTCTTGGGTATAGAGATTTCTTGTCGCTATTGCTTGTAGGTACTTTCAGTTGGTATCAGAGCCAGGTTTTCTCAAGAAAGACTTAACCGTCCGAGAATAGACTATGGGATCTACAAGCCACTTTTCAAATTTTGCCGAGGGATATTCAACTACTAGACCTCCGTTTTACACCGGAACCGACTACAATTATTGGAAGTCAAGAATGTTGACTTATCTCCTAGCCAATGATCCGCCATCCTATTTGATTATCACACGGGGTGCAAAAATGCCAACAAAAGGGATAGCAATGGGGTTGAGATTCCGAAGCCGAGTTTAGAATGGGATAGTGAGGATCTAAAACAAGCTTCACAAAATGCTAAGGCACTCAACCAACTCCTATGTGCCATTGATCGGGATCAAGTTAGCAAGCTTCCGGAATGTGGAAATTCATATGATTTATGGAAGTCATTGGAAATGGTCAACGAGGGCACAAGTCAAGTGAAGGAATCGAAGATCAACCGGTTCATGTGCGAATTGGACAATTTCAAGATGGAATCCGGGGAAGAAATCGATCACATGATTTCGAGGTTTACGGTCATCATCAATCATTTGGGAGCATTGGGAAAAGTCATCGGGACATCGGATCAAGTGAAGAAAATCTTGAGATCACTCCCAAAGGAATTTAGAAGCTATACCTCCTCCATTAAAGAAGCAAATGACATAAACACATTGAAGATGGATGATTTAGTTGGAAAATTACTTGAGTACGAAATGGAGATCAAAATGGACAAAAAAGAGGAAGATGAGAAAAGGACAAGGAAATCCTTGGCCTTAAAAGCAAGAAGAAAAGATGAGTCAAGCTCAAGTGAAGAAGAAGAAGATAGTGATGATGAGTTGGCTCAAATAAACAAGAACTTGAAGAAGCTCCTTAAGTCCGTAAATCGAAAGGGAAAATCAAAGACGGACGAAAAGAAAGAAGAAAAATGGACGCAGAAGAACAAGAAAATTGTGTGTTATGAATGCAACAAACCGGGTCACATAGCTACCGATTGCCCATTGAGGAAAATGAAAGGAAAATCAAAGAAAAAGGCAATGAAAGCAACTTCAACTTGGAGCGATAGCGATTCAAGCTCATCCGAGGAGGAAGAAGTTGAAGTCAAAGATAAATCAATAGCATTTATGGCTATCACGGATGAAGACATCCGATTTGAAATTGAAGAAGAAAGCGAAGAAGAAGAGGTACACAATTCTGAATTACTTGATGCTTTTAATGGTTTAAAAGAATTATGTGATATGCTTAAAAAGAAATAAAATTGGTCAAAAATGAGCATGCTACACTTAAAATTGAACATGCAACTAGTATCGATAAAATCATGTTTTAGATAATGATGTGATATGCTTAAAAGCTAAACATGAAAAAGAAATTGCATGCTTGAATGATGAAAATGCATGTTTAAAGATTAAAATGCTAGAACTTGAAAATGCCATATCAAATATGCCATCTAGCTCTAAGACATGCGATTGCGAATCTATATTGAATGAAAATGTGTTATTAAACACTAAGGTGATAGATTTGCAAACCATACTTAGTAAATTCACATTGGGACATAAAAATTTTAATATGCTAATTGGATCCCAAAAATGTGCATTTAAAAGAGAAGGATTAGGATATAGGCCTTACATTAAGAGAAAATTTTTTGAGAAATTATTTCGTTAAGGCATCCGACTCCCATGCTAAAAATGTCATCAATGAAAATGTCACATGTCATGCATGTAATAAAAATGGTCACAAAATTTTTGAATGCATGTACAAGAATGTGATTAAGAATGCATGGATTCCTCAAGGAATCAAAATTAACGCCAATGGACCCAAGAAAGTTTGGGTACCAAAGTGTAATTGATAAATTTGTAGGGGGAGCTTTGGGAATGGATCTTAAAGAGAATTGCAAAATTGATCCCAAAGGCTCAAAGAGATGAGGATTCGCAACGGTAAAGGTAAAACTCCGTACTCAAGGAAACATGGTACCGTTTCCTCTAAATTGCCAAAATGTGCATATTTTTTTAATTTTGGTATCTTATAGCACATATGTAATTGGTATCTCATTTTGATTTTGATTTTAATATTTACTTCTCCACTTTTTGATAATGTCAAAGGGGGAGAAATCATTAGAAATGAGATTAAAACTTGTTTAACCCTCACCCTTGGTTTAAGGGGGAGTAAATGTACTAATGTGTTTGTCAAGTTGTTATAGAGCTATATTCAAGACAATCACACATTGAGGGGGAGCTTATGTTGAGGGGGAGCAAAATTGTCAAATTTGGACTCCAAGAAGCTCACAAGTATCAACAAGTTTTAAGGGGTTGCCATCATCAAAAAGGGGGAGATTGTTGGCGACTTGATCGCATAAAAGGATTTTGATGACGTCAACGTGAATGAAGACTTCGACGTACAAACACGAAGCATTACAAAAAGTGTCGAAGCATATGAGGTGAAGAGCGAGAATGTGAAGACTTGCGGCAAATTGAAGAATATATTGCGAAGTCTTAGCTTAGGATTAATTTGTAATGTGAGATGTAATATTCAAGTGCCTAAGCTCATAGGGATCATGCACATTCACTTAGATGCATTAGGGGCATGTACAAAATGCATTAAAACCTTCAAATCTGCATGTTAGTATTTAGGGAAGCTCTCTGGAACCGGCATGGACCTTACCGGTCCCTTACCGGTCATTAAACCGGCCTTCCCCTGTTTCGCATGCCTACTGGAACCGGGCCATACCTCGCCGGTCTCCTCGCCGGTCTCCATGCCGGTATTGGCATAGCAATCATGCTCTCTGGAACCGGCACACTACTTACCGGTCTCCTCGCCGGTTTGCTCGCCGGTCCAAAGGCTAGTTTTTCGAACGTTATGTTACCGTTGGAACCCTAGACCGGCATGCCGGTATCCTCGCCGGTATGCTCGCCGGTCTCGCTGTAAGTTAGGGAAAGCTTTGCATTTTGTTATAAATAGAACCCTAACTCCTTTGCCTTAGGTTAGAGACTTAATACATAATCTTCATACATTCTCTAAGGCAAGAATAGAGTGTTCAAAACCTTCATATTCATAAACACTCATCCAAGCTCACACACACACCTTCCATACATTTAGTGAGCTTAGAAACACTTGGGTTTGCTCTCACACAATCTTCTTATTATTTTTGTGAGTGCCCAAGTGTGATTTAATTCTTCTTTATCAAAAACACTGTGATTTGTGAAATCCCATCGTTTGGGTAATTTGTAAAGGTTGTGAGTGCACCTACGTAGAAAACTCAATCTTGTAAAAGGTTTGGAGTGCGCCTTGGCGGAAAACTCTTGGTTACGAGTGAACCACGGAAAACTCGATTCTAGTGGAAATCTTCAAGCGAGGCTTGAGGGAGTGGACGTAGGCACGTTTGGCCGAACCACTATAAATCTTGGTGTTGTATTTCTCTTTCCTTTAACCTTCACTTATTTGCAAGTTTATTAACATTTATATTATTGATTAGAAAACTTGCATATAGGTTGTTATTTACAATAGAGAAAATTGCCTAAAACTCCCACTTGGTAATAAGAGCTTAAAATCGGCAAAGATTTTATAATTCTGCATTTATAGCGATAACCCAATTCACCCCCCCTCTTGGGTATAGAGATTTCTTGTCGCTATTGCTTGTAGGTACTTTCAGATACTCATGCAAGTGTAATAGGAGGTCGTGTTTTACCGATGGTACAGGAAACAGCTTCGCTCTGGATAGACCCCCTCGGAATTCCATTGGTAGTATGCCTATGTGTCTATGGAAATCCGAAATCAGGGTAGGTGTATTTGGTCTTAACTGAGACTTGCACCGCTAATACTTGCAACAATCAATATACTTTGATTTTGGTCTTCCAGGGCTTTAACAGGTTCTGTGTACGCCTCTGCTGGGTATATTGAGAATCGTAGTGTGTGGGTGTGATGTCAAGACGGAAGTGTCACTCCAGTCATATGGAGATGATGGTCACGTAGGATACGGTACTGGTTCTCTTATGTATTGCAGTCATCGGGATAAAATGACAAGGTCAGGTTTATCCGATATAGAGACTAGTTACTAGAGATCCGACATGTGCTTCGTACGGGGCAGACATAATTCCAGCCCCAGGCCTAGCACGTGATCATCCTATACTGGATCAACATATGCAATACTACGTATACTACGCATGATATAGATCGCTTATTCCTGTAAGCATGTTTCTGGAGAATTGGGTAGGCATGGAGCTTTGCTAGAAGCCTACATTGTCTTGTAAATCGGTATAAACGTAGTACTAGGTACTTACGTGTTCGGATAGTCCGACGACCGAATTTACTGCCAATATATCAGGGGATCTCATGGGTCGCTTCCCGAAGATTCACCGATGACGTATACTCGCACTTTAATTAATCTGGGATTAATTAGATGAGAGAGAAAATTAATCTTGGATTAATTGCGAAGATATTTTATCTGGGATAAAATATCAATTAAAGAGAGATAACGATTAATTTGGAATTAATCGATAAATTAATATATTCGATATATTAAACGAAATTAGATTTCCACGTGGAATTAAAATTAGATTTTAATTCGGGCGAACGAGTTAATTTAGAATTAATTCGTTAGCAACATGAATAGTAATTTTGCTAGGCATAATCATTTAATTACGTCGCAACGGAAAATTCGTTAATTTTGGAATTAGCGAACCCGAGCCCGAGAGTGTTTGCGAGCGCACTCGCATTTCGAATTCGAGTGCGGCACGCAAGTCACGTCAAGCGTCAAATCACTAGTCACATCTAGCGTCACATCATTCGTCAATCAAATGATAGATGTCTTTCACTTTGAGTGATTGACCACCAATCATTATTCATTAATTGATGTAAGTTGATGGGAGTTGTTGGCATAGTTGCCTTTGACTTTTAAGAAATTGAAAATGGTATATGTTAATTGATTTTGGAAATTAATTAACTATTACACATTTTCCATTTCTCTCTCTTGTTTTTCACGGTTTGGAGCCAAGAAATTCCCTCTCTCTCTCACGCCATGTCTCTTCTGTTTTCTGCTGCTAAAAACCGAGAATGTGAAGGAGAAATTGGATGATGATTTTGTGGCAAAATCATCAAGTGCTAGCACACAATAGGAGCCATACAAAGGTGATAGGGAACTCACTTCATGAGCTTGCATGAAGGACCACACATGGACGAATCTTGGAGATCCATTACAGCCCACTCCGAGCTTGGAGGAGGCAGAAAATGACTTCTTTTGTTGTCCAACGCGTCGCTCAACCGATCGATGTGAGTATTCCGCAATTCCTCGATTGTATTCACTTTGTATTTTCGATGCTTGATATGATCTTGGGATGCTTAGAAAATTCCAACAATGGTATCTATGAGCAAGGTTGAGCATGAAAATATTTTAGGGTTAAAATTGGGTAAAATGAATTTGAGCATGATTTAATGAAATTGGATGATTTAGTATGCTTAAATGTTGTTGAATTGAAGATTGATTGGATCAATTTCAAGAAATTTTGTTTGGAACAATTTTCCCCAATTTTGGAAGGCTTGGCCGCGAAAAACATGATGCCATAATTGTCTTGGATTTTGATTTTGATTCATTGGATGAGTTGGAAATCAATTGGGAATGTTGATTTAATGTTGAATTTGATTCAATTGGATTGGATTTGCAATTTGGCATAAAAAAACCCTAAAAGCCGAGAATTGAAAATTTGAAGCATGTGAATTGGTTTGATTTTGATATAAAAATGTGTTGGACATGTTTTGTGTTGATAAGCATGATTAATTGTACAAATTTTTGTTTTGGAAATATTGATTTGGGTAATTAATTGTGTAATATACTTTAGTTAATTTAATTGAGAAATTTGGAATTTTTGGAATTAAATTATTTGGGCTTAAATTGGATTTGGGCTTGTACTGTTGTAAATGGGCTAATTGGGCTTGGTTTTGTACCAAGATGGATTTAGGCTAAATTGGTTGGATCTAATTGGGCCCAAAACCGCTTCCATAAAGCCCAAATGCGACTAATGGACCTTTAAAGTTTAATTGGCCTAATGGGCCTAAATTGATTTCTGGGCTTATGGGGTTACTCCTTGATTGGACTTTGGTTATTGGGTTTGACCCGAGTTGACCAAAAGTCCCGCCTTAAGAAATTAAATAAAAGCCCATTGGACTTTAATTAAATGAACGTTGGATGTTAATCGGGCTTTGAGACCCGTAACGATTAAATTGGAATTTAAGTCGTAAAGGTTCATCAAATAAAGTTTAGTTATTTAATTTGGAATTAAATAGCGAATTAGTATTAATATATTAAATTGGATTAATTATGTAGTTTAATTTAATTTGAGAATTCGTACTTTAAGTACTTATTCGCAAAACGAGTTTGACTTGCGCAAAATCAAATCGTTGTTTGAACATTGGATGGTCATTAATTATCAGATTAATTAATTTGATTAGATTGATTGATAACATGTTTTGTGTGAATACATGGTTGCGATGCATGAATAATGTATATCGGATGGATATTAGATGGGTGGGCCAATTTTAGAATTATTGTAATAAATTTGGAATTTTAATTATGGACATGCGTGTCCAGGCTTATTAACCTCCTTACTCTTTGTTTTCTCTTCTCACCTATTCCCCTCAATGTAAATGAGGTTTCTTTAGAAGTGTAGTGTAACGGTAGAATAGAAGCCAATACTTATGCTAGCGGGGGAGTAGAAATGGAGAGATTGATCTAGGATCAATGTGTTAAGTATCCATCTGCATATCAATTATTTTATTATACGCGTTTATTATGTATTTAGAATGCGTGTTTAAGGGTGTATGATGATGAGACCTTAACAAAGATAATAAATTGGTTGCCAATTTGCACACGAAAAAACCCTCGAAAAATATTAAGCGTTTTTCCTTCTATTGAGTGATTCTTACTCAAGATCCGAGACTGACATTGGTTTGTTGGCCAAAGTCAAGGCCTTTGTCAGTTGATGATGTGTTTGAATCACGAGAGCTTTGTTCCATATTGGTGTCTTGTCCAAGTTGTGGTTTGTTGGCCAAAGTCAAGACCACTTATTGTCCATCGACATTGATTACGAAGCTTTCCATGGTCAATGGGTCACGCTTAACTGGGATCACTAAGTTTGTTGTGCCAAAGCCAAGGCTTAGTTGATTCAGAGGAAAAAAGGTTAGGCAATATATTGGAATATTGGCATATATAAGATATATGTTTCGGACTTGGATGTCCCCCTACTGGATCTAGGAATTGGATTGGATCCATTGATCTTAGAGATCTACCTAGTTAATTATCATACAATTTGTTGGCCAAAGTCACAGGATTGTGTGATATTTAACGGGATCCTAGCCCACTAGGGAAACCGTTTCCCGAGTACCCGACAGAGGGTTAGAGGCTCGCCGAAAAATAGTGGGAGGCAAGAATTAAATTTGCAATATTCGTTTAATTACTGCCATACGCGCTCAAATCAAATATCATTCGTCAAATAAATTAAATGTTAGTTGGACTAATATTTAAAACGTTGTTTTAAAAACAGTTGGACTGTATTCAAAATTCATTTATATTTGATTATATAATTGGATTTAATAATCAATATATATTTGATTTATTAATTATAGTTGATTAAATAGTTGGACTATAATAATCATTATATAAATAGTGTACCTAAATCGTTGATTAAATAGTTGGACTATTAGAATCGAGATTAAATTGAAAGATTGACATTTAAAACATAATCCTAGGGAAAATGTATTTAAATGGTTTAATTTTCAAAATTGGGAATAATTTCAGGATGGTCCTGGAAACTAATAAGTTACTTTATTTGATAAAATAACATATTAGGCCTAAGCCCGAAATTAAGCAAATAGTAGAGCATAATCTTTGGAAGATTCATGTGATGATAACTTTAGTGCTTAATCCATTATGATTGTCAAAAGGACTCCTTAATTTCTTAGTCAGAACTAAGGATTAGATCCTTAAAGTATGATAATGAAATTGAAGGATCTTCAAAGATCTATCTTTAGGTCTAAGAAGTACATATTGCAATAAATAACTCTTGGAGAGTTAATGACTATTCTCAAGGAGACAAAGTCAAAGTTTGCAATAAGGCAAGTAGCGCAAGGCGCACCTTACTTCGATATTCTAGAAACTCGAGGCTTGGCCAAAGGCTACTGGAATGTGAAAAGGGCAAAGGCAAAATCATTATAATCTTATTGGAAGATAAAGGACATATCCCAAAATATCTGCCTAAATTGTGGCAAATGGGATCGCGGAAGCGTTACTGCCGTTTGGACAAAGCAGACATGAAGGAATTGAAGACGGAGCTAGGCTCTTACTTCAAATATGTTTGTCATAAATATGTTCACTACTAGTATTAAAATTAGATTTAAATACTTAATTTGATACATAAATATGTACTGATGTTCAGAATCTGCTATGAGCAGGATACTGACTTCAATCGAGATTAATCTGTGAAATGAAAACGGGACGAAAGTCGCTGTTTTGATCGTAGATACCTAAGTTTAGGAACTACCCTCAGGTGCGTACTTAAATTAGGAAACTGTTATAATGTAACTAGTTTGACTAGAAACATTATCTCTATATCAGTGTTTAACCCACTGCGGGTGAACCTTTATATCCTAGAACACTAAAGTGTTTTATTACATAAAGATGATATTGAGATAAACACATTAGATGTGAATAACATTATTTATATTTTGAATATAAATAAATCTCAAACATATAAAATGACAAACAAATAGCTCAAACTGATTTGATCAGAAGAAACATATTGTGGCATTGTTGTCTGGGACACAATTAAACAAGAATCGTATATCCACACTTTCAAAGAGTGGGTACTAGAACTGATTTGATTCTATTCAAATAAAGTCTACGAATCTAGTTTATTGGGCAAAGTGCCTAAAACACCTTTACTCGGTAAAAGTGTAAGTGCCACCGATCTGTTAGCCCTAGTTCATAGTGAAGCAAGTGGGCCCATGTCTAGCTAGGCTAGAGATGGATAATAATATTTCGTGACCTTTACGGATGTGGCATCACATTATGGTTACGTGTTTCTTTCGAAACATAAATCGGAAACTTTTAAAGTTTTCGACACGAAATAGACAAACAAATCGACTAAAGTATTAAACCGTCACGGTAAGACCGTAATGGAATAATACTTAAGCAATAAGTTTCTAAAATACTTGAAAGAGTATAGTATTCTTTCAAAGAGGACTCCTCCCGGAACACATCATTTTGACGGTGTGTCCGAACAGAGAAACCGAATTTTGTTGGACATGATAAGGTTAATCATGAGTCGCTCTGAGCTACCATTTCCTTCAACAGATAAGCATTAATAGTGCTAAACTTATTTAGAATAAGGTTCCATAAAAATCTGTTTGACAGATTTCATATTAGATATGAACAGGAAAGAAACCGGGTTTCTCAATCTTGATAATTTGGGAATGTTGGGCATATGTTTAGATGATACCAAACTATAACCCGAATCGGATAAGTGCCAATTGTAGGTCATCCTAGGGAAACCATAAGTATAGTAATTATACAACTCACTAGAGAACAATTTAATTGTTGCTCGCCATGCGGTTTTCCTAAGAGGAATACCGATATGCAATGGTAAGTGGGAGGATAGTAAAACTCGATGAAAATCGGAGTAATACTATTCCAGGCACCAAGTCCTTCATGGAACACAAATAGTTCATCAAGGATGAAACTATACCAGTAATCTTCGAATACACAAGAACCGCGTATGTTGGAGAGAGTCATAAAACAACCTGGGGTATGGGTTTCTGATCTCACCTCATAAAGATGTCTATCTTTTGAGGAATACCAACTGACTACGTATGAGGAAGTGATACAAGGTATCGACTCCCTATTATGGCAAATTGCCATGAGTCCGAAATGGATTCCATGTATATCAACAAGTTTGGATACTAGTTGATGTACCACAAGGCATTGTGCCTACTGGTACTATAAGACTTCAAGGAAGACGTACATGGATGGCAACATACCAACGTACTAAGGTAGGCTTATTGCGAAAATGTATCGTTATCAATATTATGTCGATTACGACAAAACCTTTTACCTGTTGCCATGGTAAATCCATTTGGATAATGTTTGCTAATGCTGCATGTTTCATTTATGAAATATGACAGCTGAATGGGAAAATCGCTTTCCTGAAAAGGAAACCTTTTGGAGGATGTTTACAACATCCTGACGGTTTTGTCGTACCAAAACTAGCAAACAAGGTTTGCAGGTTATTCGATCCATGTTTGGAGTGAAGCAATCATTAGGTTCTTGGAATTATCGTTTTGATGTAATCATAATTGTTTATGATTTAATTCATAACGAAATGATTCTTGTGTATATAAGGAGGTTAGTGGGAGCGCACTGACAATAAATGTCCTATACAATAATGATAATATGTCATTTCTTGGAAATGATATTCCCAAAATAAAAATCGGTGAAATCTTGGCTTTCATAAAAACTCTCCCAGAACTCGTACATTGAAAAATGTATGTGACCTGGTGTCTCATACGCTTTGAGCATATGGATTCACAATCAGGCCAATCCAAGTGATAGTCACTGGATTGATATTAAGAACATCCGTTATTATCTTAGAGAACTAATGATGTTGTCTTAAACTATGGAGAATGATAACTTGAAGTGACTGGGATCACTACTGCAAGTTTCCAAACCGATAAAGACGACTACAAGTCGCAAACGGTACTATACAGTTTGAATAACGGAACAGTGAGATGGAAATCTTCCAAGCAAGATACTGTTATCGAATAAACAACAAATGCAGGTTATTGCTGCAGCTGAGGAAGCAATAGAAGCCATTTGGGTCAATATAAATCTAATTAGATTAGATATAATTCTATTAGCAGTTGAGCTAGGCTGCAACGTAGGCTAAAGAATTAACGGTCTTATCAACGATCCAGATACATACTTCGAATATTCATCTGATTCGTTTGGATCATACATCGTGGCGATGTGATGATCGAATAAATCGTATCAGATGATAATCATGCAAATCCGCTGACGAAAGCATTTTCTCAGCAGTTTGAGCCAACCGTACATAGTTCGGGTGTAAGACACTCGAGTGACTGGCTATAGGCCAAGTGGGAGATTGTTGGACAGTTATGACCCATAGCGTCACTATTTGTACAGATCATGGTGTTGTTGTACAAATTAACTATCTGACAAAAGAGATTGTTCTCTTATCATTTGTGATTAGATCACCAAGATATATAAATGATAGGAGGTCCCTATGATTTGTTCCTGGATTGAGAATGATATGAGACAGTATCAATCCACGAAGGATAAATCATTAAATATCCCTACTCAGAGTATTATCAAGATTGGACATCGATAATGCGTAAAAGACTAGTATTACTGTAGGACACATAAACCGGCGAAGCTGTTCCAGGCTCGCGGCCTAGTTGGGAGTACGAAATAACATGGAGTCGCCACCCGGTGTGAACTGGGACAAAGATTTAAGGCCGCACTCACCCCTCGCAAGGGAAGACCTCAAACCATTGGTTCGGAATGGTCCCTTACTTATGTCACTTGTTATGATATGATTTGTGCAATAAACTAACCGAATCTATTCAACATTCATGCTCAAGGGTAATCTACGCCTAGTATGCATTCATCAAAATAACTCATAATCTAAGTTTGCATGCTCGAAAATAAGTCTTTAAACGGGAACACACAATATCACACAAATAGCATATTGAGCCATTAAACCAAAATAAACCACTAACTATTTAAACATAATCATAAAAACACCATGCATAAAATAACATAATCACGCTTGAAAATAAACAAAAACTAGACTACATCATGCTTTAAATAATAACTAAATAATCTACGAACTACATCATGCTCAAACACAAGTTTGGATGAGATGAAATACGTGTCTCTTAAGTGGTACGTGGCATTGTATCCTGAGTACAAACCGCACTACCGTCCATTCAGATTCGGCTACGAAATTTACGTCCGGGTTTCCATCCTATATACCACAAAAGGGAACACATATTCCGCTCATCCAACAATCACATCATACCTCAAACGACTCTCATGCGATAATATTTCTAAAATAAATAAAATAAATGAAGATAATAAATAAAAGGGTGCCCTCAGGTCTAACCTCTTTTGTCGTCTCACGAAAGGGCGTTACACGTCCGTTGGAAGGGTGAATGATCTGCAACTCTTCCGGTTCACTAACTCAATGTCTTTCCTCACTGTTTTGCTGTTCGGGCTGCTGTTTTACTCCTTTCCACTGCTGTTTTGCTGCTGTTTTTCAGGCCACTGTTTTGGATGTTTTAGGGACTGTTTTGGTGGTTTTTGGAGGGCTAAAGGGCTGCTGTTTTTGGTGATTTTTCAGGGGGTTTTGTACAGTTTTCTGATGCAGTTTTGGGGTGATTTCTGGGCTATTTTAAGGGTATTAGCTGATGTTTTGGTGGTAAGAAAAAGTGCAGTTTCAGGCTTATTGAGTGGCAGTCGCGGGGGGCGTTGATTACTGTTGCTAAGGGCGAAGGCTAAACGTGGCTGTGATGTGTTCGGCAGGTGAATTAGCTGAGTGGAGGCAAATTGTGTGAGAGGCAGGCTTGGTCAGGGGCTGTTGTCATGATGGTAGGCTGCAACGTGTGGGGTTTGTGACGTTGAGTATGGTAAGGGGTACGTGAGGCAAAGGGGCAATTTGTGGATAGTGGCGTGATCTCTTGATACGGCTCTAAAGGGCTGATGAATTAGGCATAGATTAGGGCTGCTATGGCTAGTTACGTGGACTGTAACGTGAAGGGGTATGTGGCTAGTGGCTAGGCATGAGGCAGGGTTTTACGCGTGAAGAATGGTGATTGCGTAAGGTTATGAGGACGTGTGGAAGCTGGTGGCAGCGTGGGGCGTGTTTGTTGAGGCTTGTGGCTTAATAGCCGGTGCGTATGGTATATGATGTGAGGAGTTGCATGATGGTTTGCAGGTCATGAAGGGTACTTTTGGCATTGATTTTCTAGGCTTTGTGGGTTGTGTTCAGTAGGTGTGAAGGCAGTGAGCTGAGAAGGGGCAGTTAACGTGAGCCATAAGGGGGGAGTTATGTGGCTTTGGCGAGGAGGTGTGCTGGTCACAAGGGGCTGCAGTTCACGTAGAGGGTGGAGGGAGCATGGTTTCGCTATTTAGGGTTTATGTGAGGGAGAAGATGGCTGAGCTGTTGAGTGCAAAGGACGTGAGCTGTGTGGCGGTTAGGTTTGTGAAAGAGAGAGTCCCCAGAGTGATGGCCGATTTGGAGAGGGTTGCCGAGAGTGATCTGTTTTAGGGTTTATATTCCTTTTGGAGTTGCTGAATGAGAGAGTGGTGTGAGTGATGTTACGTGAAGGTCAGGGTGCCGAAGGGTTGGTGATTTGTTTGGTCGGTGATGAGGGGTGGTTAAGAGAGCCGAGAAGGTGCAGGTCTGGTGCATGTAAGGGTTTCAGTTGTTCTTGAGGGCTGTTGATGTGGCTGTGGCTTATGGTTTGTTCGGCTGATTGAGTGGTCTGTATGGCCTGAGATCTCTTGGCTGATGAGGGTTTATGGGCTGCTGGTTGTTTGCTTATTCACGCTGAGGAGAGAGACGGGTGTGGCAGCCATGAGGAGAGACGAAGGGGGTTCAGTCGGTGAGAGAGACGGGAGGATGATGAATGCTTGTGTCTTAGGAAGGAGAGAGGCGTCTATAGTAGGGTTTCATTTTTGTGTGTTTTTTTTTTGTTACTGCCGAGTTAGTGAGGGAGAGGGTGTCTAGGGTTTGTTGTTGCTTATATAGTGAGAGGGTAGGGTTAGGGTTTCTATGCATGGATTTATGTGTGTATTTAATTTTAATTATTTAAGACAAGAAATTATTTAAATTTGGTGAGTGAATTATTTAAATTATGGGAGTGATTTATTTATTTAATTTAGGAAGGTGATTTAATTTGTGTCATGTGTTTTAATATGTTTTAATTATTTAATTTGTGAGATGTTTTTAAATGTTTTAATTATTTTTGGATGTGATTTAATGGGTTTGGTGTGTTTAAAACAGAGGTCCAACAAGCGAACCTGAAGCGAAACAAGCGAGCTAAATCTGACAAAATGCTAATTTCCAACTTTACCCTTCCAACATCCGTTTCCCGCGGCTTTCACAACTAAAGAGGTAGTGTCTCCATACGAGACTCATCATGGGGCTAATATGCAAAAATGCAATGCCTACAGTCACCCCCACTTTGATGGGACTTGTGCAGTGTGTGACAATGACAATCCTATCAAAGTACGTGCAATGCATTTTTACTTACCTGGCTCGCCAGTTGCCACCTGACTTGCCTTCTTCTTTGAACTGAGTTGATATGGTGGCGAGGTGCCTCGACCCCTGGGCTTTGTTCCCAAACCACCGAATGTGAACTGTGCTGATGATGTAGTGAGCCCTCGACCCTGGGACGCATCCCGGAACTGCAACTGATATGTGGACCCTCGACCCAGGGACACATCCTAAAAATGATGATGAATGAATTCTTAGCTTGCCAGCTACCACCTGACTTGCCTATTGTTTTAAACTGAATTGATATGATGGCGATGTGCCTCGACCTCTGGGCTTTGTTCCCGAACCACCGAATGTGAACTGTGCTGATGATGCAGTGGGCCCTTGACCCTGGGATGCATCCCGGAACTGCAACTGACAACGGGGGCACCTCGACCCAATACCGCTGAGAAAAGTGGGCCTCGCCCATAAGCTGATGATGTAGTGGGTCCTCGACCCTGGGACGCATCCCGGAACTACAACCGACAATGGGGGAACCTCAACCCTGGGCACCTCGACCCAACACCGCTGACAATAGGGACCTCACCCTCGAATTGATGATGTAGTGGGCACCTCGACCCGGAACTACAACCGAAAACGAGGGCACCTCGACCCTGGGCACCTCGACCCAACACCGCTGACAATAGGGACCTCGCCCTCGAACTGATGATGTAGTGGGCACCTCGACCCGGAACTACAACCGACAACGGGGGCACCTCGACCCTGGGCACCTCGACCCGGAACTACAACCGACAATGGGGGCACCTCGACCCTGGGCACCTCGACCCAACACCGCTGACAATAGGGACCTCGCCCTCGAACTGATGATGGAGTGGGTCCTCGACCCTGAGCTGATGCTGATGTGGGCCTCGCCCCCAAACTGATGCTGATGTGGGCCTCGCCCCCAAACTGATACTGATGTGGGCCTCGCCCCTAAGCTGATGCTGATGTGGGCCTCGCCCCCAAACTGATGCTGATGTGGGCCTCGCCTCCAAACTGATGCTGATGTGGGCCTCGCCTCCAAACTGATACTGATGTGGGCCTCGCCCCAAACTGATACTGATGTGGGCCTCGCCCCCAAACTGATAATGATGTGGGCCTCGCCCCTAAACTGATGCTGATGTGGGCCTCGCCCCCAAACTGATACTGATGTGGGCCTCGCCTCTAAACTCATATTAATGTGGGCCTCGCCCCCAAACTGATACTGATGTGGGCTTTGCCCCTAAACTGATATTAATGTGGGCCTCACCCCAAATTAAAAATGATGTGGGCCTCGCCCCCAGACTGACACTGATGTGAGCCTCACCCCAAACTGATATGGGCCTCGCCCCAAACTGATACTAATGTGGGCCTCGCCCCAAACTGATACTTACGTGGGCCTCGCCCCCAAACTGAAACTGATGTGGGCCTCGCCCCAGATTGATACTGATATGGGCCTCGGCCTCAGATTGATACTGATGTGGGCCTCGGCCTCAAACTGATACTGATGTGGGCCTCGCCCCTTGGGACTCATCCCCAAAACTGGTGCTGATGTGAGGTGGTTCATTCCCGAACCTTGTTGTGTGAGGTGGTCCATTCCCAAACCGTTACTGTGAGGTGGTCCATTCCCGAACCATGCTTCATTCTTGGAGTGCCATTCCCGGCTTGTTCATTCCCGAATCGTGCTCCATTCTTGGAGTGCCATTCTCGGCTTTTTCATTCCCGAACCTTGCTCCATTCTCGGAGTGCCATTCCCGGCTTGTTCATTCTCGAACTGTGCTCCATTCTCGGAGTGCCATTCTAGGCTTGTTCATTCTCGAACTGTGCTCCATTCTGGGAGTGCCATTCTTGGCTTGTTCATTCTCGAACTGTGATCCATTCTCGGAGTGCCATTCTCGGCTTTGTTCATTCTCGAACTCTGATCCATTCTCGAATTACCATTCCCGACTTGTTCATTCTCGAACTATGATCCATTCTCGGATTATCATTCCCGGCTTGTTCATTCTCGAACTATGATCCATTCTCGGATTACCATTCTCGGCTTGTCCATTCTCGAACTCTGATCCATTCTGGGATTACCATTCTCGGCTTGTTCATTCTCGAACTCTGATCCATTCTCGGATTACCATTCCTGGTGACCGGCGTAAACACACACGTATAACGCAAGCGCACGTATCGTTCAAGTAGTATAAAAATATCGATCCCACGAGGACTTAATTCCTACTGTTGTTATTAATTGTTGAATCTATTTATTTACAAATATCTAATTAAATGGATAAGAGAGATATTGTTTGTTTGATTGGTTGAATGGCTTTACTAAATAAATAAATAAATAAAAGACAAAAGAAAATACTAAAGAAAATACAAAAGACACAAAGATCTAGGGTTGTGATTTCTTCCAATACCATTTTAAAGATGAAGTGATTATTTTATAGATGGGTAAAACATTGATTTATTAACCTGGAACACGAAATTATGCGAAAGCATCTGTCGATGGTCAGACACAAATACCCAGTGTAACCCAATTGAACCATATTCCTATGTCAACCACATTATCTGGATTCATTAAGATTGAGTTCCAATTATGGCTACCCTCGCCCGACAGGTATATTCCTATCCTGTAAGGAAATCTATTAAAGGGTTATCTATCCTCAAGGAAGATCGTGGGCTATTGAGTCTAAGGTCTTAAACTTAAAATCCCTATGTCTAGTTCATTTTAAGTTTACCTAATCAATTTTATTAATGGCCAATTAATAAAAAGCATTAAGATTAAGACTCAATAAATAAATCTTTATAATACCCAAACTATAATCTAACCCTTATAAACCGGTGATATTGAAATTCATCACAACCCCAGATAACTATTTAGTTACAACACATAACTAGGACTAATAACTGAAAAATAAAAGACATAAAGTAAAAATACTGAAAAGTAAAAGACATAAAGTAAAAAGTAAAATAAATGCTAAGGTAAAAGGAATTACTTTTACTACTACTTATTTAGAAATCTCCCATAAAAAAATATATAAACTTGTTATAATATTACCAACCGACCAATCTGGCGGTATCCTGATTAAGTCAAATTAAGTCCAACCAGCCATATAGGCGGTAATATTTGTCCATAATCCAGCCATAAAGGCGGTACCAAATAAATTTACCAACCGACCAATCTGGCGGTTATCCTTGATTAGTCAGGTTTAAACCAGATTAAATTGAATTGCCAACCGACCAATATAGCGGTATCCTTTATTAATCAGTATTTTAAATAGTGAATATATTATTTTAAGGGAGATTAATCTAAATAGTAACAGTAAAAGAATTACCTTTCACCCTAGCTTGGGAAATTACCTCCTCATTACTGAAAAGTAAAAACTGAAAAATTAAAGAAAGAAAAGTACTGTGCGTAAAAGTAAATCGCGGAAAGTAAAAACTGAAAAGTAAAGAAAAGAAAGTGCGAAACTGAAAATTAATTACTGAAAACTAAAAATAAACAAACTAGATACAATCTTCTTATTTATTCATTAAGAATTTCAAGAAGAAAGTATGAATTTTACAAATGAAATGGCTTGGTATTTATAGGCAAAATTTTGCCACCATCAAATCATCAATCAATTTCTCCACCAATTACATTATTATTTCTCCACTAATTACTCCACCAAATCCATAATTGCTCCAATAATTTCTTATCTTGTTTGGTGTTGATTGATATTTTTATTAATTATTAATTAATTAATATTTTGCTTTGAAAATGATTGATAATGACTTTTAATAATTACACTCCACACACTTCTGGATGGTTCATCAATTTCGGTCATGAAATCATCAGAATTCGAAAATATGTTCTCTTTCAAAGTTGTAGATCTTTGAGTTGTCTTTAATTGGCACTTGAATCAGCTCAATCCGATATCTGAGTAAACAGTTATGCCCAACACCGACAGATGTGCAAAACTGGAATTTCCAAAACTGCACTTCGTCAAAACGCCCTTTCAAATTTCCAATCTCCAAAATTAATATATCAAGTCCAATAATTGCCCTTATTTGATCCACATTTCGTCCTAAATGATTTCATTGAGTCTCGATATTATTTTATCTGCAAAATAAACTAAAACACATCAAAACATTCATCAAACCCGAGCAACTAAACAAAATATTAAGTAAAAGGGGCGGTAATATTGATATTTTCCGCTCATCACACCCCAAACCTAACATTTTGCTAGTCCTCGAGCAAAAGAACAAAATAAAATTAAAATTAAACTAAGCACTTTCGTAGGATCACGGTTGCATTTAGCATATGCAACAAGCCTTTAAACCCCTAGGTGTCCCTAATGGACGAGTTGTAGTCTCGTGAGGGCTTACAGCAATGATACCCACAAACATTTTACAAAAGTAAAAAGTTAGTTAAAACTAATGCACACAAAAGCAAAAAGACAGCGAAAAGAGAATAAAGATGTTAGTGACTAATCAGATGAAACTTCTACTCCAAGTTACTAGTTGTTTTGTTTTATTCTAAATTACTGAATAAGTAAATTCTCCAATTATTGTTACCATTCTTCATATACACAGCCAACAAAATATTAATCAACATTTTTGCCCACAACAGTCATAAGTGCAGTTGATAAGAGAGTAATATTTTTGTCCTAAAGTTCTATCAGATTTCACACCTTTTTTGCAGCAATGGAATAATTTTTCTGATTTTTCTGATTTTTTCTTTGATTTTTTTTCTCTATTTTTTTATTTATATACAATATCTTTCATCTATGTAACGAGTGTTAGGTCGGTGACTCCCAAACCAGTTGGCTTTAGGGCACCAGGTGTTAAGACACCCCTACAGACTTAATTACCCAGACTTCTGATATATATATTTTTTAAGCATCTTTGATCCATGTAACGAGCTTTGGGCCAGTGACTCCCAAACCAGTTGGCTTTAGGGCACCAGGTGTTAAGACACCCTTACAGACTTAATAACTCAGATCTCGGACGTTTTTTTTTATTATTATTTTTTTTTTTACTCCATTGCTTTTTAAGATGCTTCTTTCCAATTAAACTAGAGCACTGAATATTACAAACTTTTCAATTTTAGTTCATGTCTGTATGTTACCATGTATGTTGATAATATCTGTCAACTGAGCATATGAAGATTCATTTTAGTCAATTTTATGGAGAATTTACAAATTAAATAATTCAAAAGGAAATAAACAAAAATTAACTTGTTTCGAAATAGGTTTGAGATACGTCTCAGGAGTGGATACTCCTTACTCGGCTATCTCTTACTAATTTCACCTTTTAGTCAAAATGAAAACTTAAAAATGCAAAATTTTTTGTAATTTTTTTTGAAAATTTTTCAATTTTTTGGATTTTTCGAAAAAATTGGACTAAAAAATAAAAATAACACACACAAACTAAAAAAAAAAACAAGGTACTGATCAACTAATTCCCTCCCCCAACCTATGAGACATTGTCCCCAATATCTTAAACAATAGAAGAAGAGTTTAGAAGATAATACCTGGTTAGCAGAAATTCTACAGGAAATTAAAGGTTAAGATCCAGATTAACTCGACGCCTCTTACCACGATCGTCCCCAGACCAATTTATCTTTGAAATGATAGGGTCAACTTGTGGTTCAGAGGCTATGAGTTGGTCTATTAGATCCGAAGCAGTTCTGGCAGTGAAGAGGAGTTCTTTCATAGGTTTTGACACGAACCCATTTCTCCGAGAGCATCATCAAGAAACACACAAAGAAAATCATAAAATCCATCAACGTTAAGCAGTCCAAGCGGTTTCTGGTGTATGTTCAGGTTCGCCCAAGATAGAACTATAAAAATTTC
>SKCR01048102.1:0-75741 GCA_019454045.1 Zanthoxylum bungeanum
TTTTTCTCTTTCCTGTAACTGTTGCTTGGAAGACAGTTGTTAAATATTTTGATGAACTAGCCAACTAGGAGGGATATGTAAATTCTCTTTTTAATGCTGCGTGATTGAGTTTTTTGATGAATATATTGCATGTACGGTATCTTTATACGACTAGGAGGGATGTATAAATTATCTTATTAATGCTTTGCCTGGATCTATTTTGCTCTTCTCTTACAGGAGTGTTGCCGAAGTATTTCAGCTCAGAGTGGTCTGTGGCTCAGTTCCGCTTGGTTGAGGGTTGTCAATACATTGTAGCTTTTGGTCATCAAAAGAATACAGTGGTCATTCTTGGCATGGATGGAAGGTAACCAACTGAAATATGGGTAGTTAGAAAGTTTTTAATTTATAGTGAGCACATTGACCTAGCAACCTAACTGCACTTAATAATTGAAACATCAATTTTAGACATGATCCACAAACACAACTTATACATGGAGAATGAAATTAGCTGGATGTGGATTTCATCTTAATCACCTTACTCTGTAAATTTTGTAAATTAAATTGGAATATTTGGTTTACTCAGATTTGACCGGAATACCTGATTAATTAATTGTTCATGCTAATCTGTTTGTATCTTATCAATATGACTTGTTTTTTTATCATTTGAGCTACAACTCATAATAATAGAAATTAAATATATGTAATTCATAAACCAATCTAAAAAAGGATTCTTATTAAGTACTTTTATATCACACTTAATATGAAAACAGATGATCAATTTTGTGTTTTGTTAATTGTTTCTACAGTGATTCCACTGTGAATTCTGTTAAACAATTTGTCTGGGGCATTCCCTGCGATTTATTTGATTAATAGATTGTTCTTGTGCTTAGGGTTTTGTTAGAATTGATTGAAGCGACCATGGTCACTGAATACATCATTGAATACTCTCATCACATCTCTTTTTATCAATTTAAATGAACTAGAAATTTTATGGTGCTACGAAGTTCTGGGTCATAATGCCATAAATAACTCTGTACAACTTGTATACCATTGTATTCACATTTGAAAAGGGTTTGATCTTAGGAGCCTGGAGGTGTGTCGTCTTCTCCGGTGCCTCAAATCATTGGACATGTTATTTTCCTGTTGTTTTTGTCTTTTTCCTCTGTATCAGACGCTCTTTTGTTGACATTTGTATAATTGTGCGATTAAATTGTTACTATGCAATTGGTTATGAATGCAGCTTCTATCGATGTGAGTTTGATCCAGTGAATGGAGGAGAGATGGCTCAGCTTGAATATCACCACTTTTTAAAGCCAGAAGCAGCCTTCTGAAAGGAAGTTTTCATTTGTGCCCTTTTTCTACTTCTCCAATTCATGTAATCTAGGGGTGTCACATTAAGTTACATGATGTATATATATGTGCAAAAAATATGCCAACTGATTTAACTTGAGATGGAAAAAATCGAAATGAAAGTCTCATTCTGTACATAATGTAATTCCTACATATATCCCTTCCCAAGTTAAAAGTCGAGGAATGTGTTAAAAATCTGGAGTATTGAAGCTCTTCGCATGTGAGTAGCTAATGTTGGTTTCATGTCTCAAGAGTAATTGTTACTCTTCCTTGACGTGACTTGCCCCTGTTTCTCAATTTCTTAGAAGATAGATTTAACTTGGGATGAAAAACTTGTGTAGTAAGTAAATGGTATCTCCAATTTGGAGTTGGTGAATGTTGCATGTGTGAAAAATGTCTGTGTTATATCAAATCTACCAAATAAAAGTTATTTTCACATTAAATTTTGTAAAATTTAGATTTCTCTACGGTTTATGTCTGTCAATTTAGTTTTTTTTAGATTTTATTCTACTTATAGAAACACTATTTGGGTTTCTTCTGTTCACTGTGCATTTAAAAGTAAAAAAAGTGGCTTTGTGTTGGACGGATGAAAATAGCCACCAAGGAGTTGCAACATAGTTAATTTGGTGGTTTAGGGTCTGACCTTCCGGTCTTAAGTGAATTAAGAGAGTGCGTTTCTTGTAAAATATGAGACAATTGAAGATTTTATATATTCTGTTTAAACTCGAAAAAATTAATTTGACGGTATGATTTTCAATGATTAAAAAAAAAAAAAAAAAAAGAGAAAGTGTTGCAACATAGATTTTGACTCTTTGAGCTCAGTATTGGATACCCTGTAATTGTCAGAAAACCCATCACTGTATGAAACATCTGATGCCATATTTATATTTTTGGTTCTTTCTATTGCTTTGGTATTTGGATAAAACGCTGCTCACTGAGATCCCCAATTTAATTAATTTTCAAATGCAGTGAGTTGTCCATTTTTTTTTGAATAGGTTCCATTTCTCCTTTATACAATTTGTTAACATTTTTGGACATTGGGATTATGATCAATGGAGGGATCGATTCTTAAAATTTGAAATCGAATCTTATTTTGTATTTGATAGGATACCACATATTTTATCGGTTCAGGGTCAATTTCAAGATATATTCATGGTATAAGTAGATTTTTTTTTTCTATTTTGTTATGTTTTTCATTGACATTATTAATATCAATAAAAAAATTTGAACCGATCAAATTTTAATTTTAAAATAAAGATAATAAACTCAATAAAAAACATAAAATACTAAATTCACAAAATCGTATTATCTCATGAAATGTATTAAACCATCCAAATCATAAATCTAATTAGTATCAGTAAATTTGTATCAGTTATGAGTAATAGGTGAGTTGAGATCAAAATACAAGTTCAAATTGTAGAAATGATCAAAGTATTAAATCCATTTTGATTTCAAATAATTACAACATCCACCGAATGACTCCATCTCCTACACCGACTGGACCTTAAAGACGTCTAGACCCGATCTTGATTCTAAAAAGCTGTAAAAATATTATTTAAAAAAAAGCCTCAATGCGATAAATGTGCAAAATACTAAAATTATTTTGATTTTACTTACCATTATTTATACTTAAAAAACCAACTTCATTCTGATTCTACATATGCAAGTTTCAAGGATCTGTTCCACAGGTTGCTTCCGTTTCGAGAAGGTTAGAATATGTACCCTAACTGATCTGAATCTTTAGGGACGGAACCCTAAAAACCCATTGTTGATGGTGGTCCAGCCTAGTTAAGAGGTCAGGGTCGATTCGCATTTAATACCCGACCCGAGGTGTAAAGATGTTCACAGAAGCGGAGGAAAGGCCTCAGATCCGACCATTACAGCTATTGTTTCTGTCTCCCGACTTGGCAAGGCGGGTCAGGGTGGTAACGGTATGATCAAGTCCAAATGACGTAAGCCATGTATGGGAATTCAGATTCTCTAAAAAGGTCTGATGTGATAGAAACGGGCCACCAGTTTGTCCGTTGGCATACACTACCACATAGGAGCAGTTGGAATATAGGCTGGCATATAGGCTAAAACGTGTGGCAGAGGGTAAAACGAAATGGATTAACGAGATGTTAGGTGGCAGAGCTACTTTTGGCAAAGCAGTTGGGGAAGAGAGCCCTCAAATTAATGGTAGATTCACGTGGCTGACGTCATGAGATTGGCATAACAGTAGAAATTGCCCTAGTATATAAAGGGATCGAGAATTCATTGTAAATGGTGAGTTAATTTTATTTCAAACTTGTAAAAGAGAGCAAAAAGCCTTTTGTAAGCAAGAGATAGGCAAGTCGGTCAAACCTGCCCACGTAATAAAAGATTTTCTTTCCCCTTGTGCCTGTGGACATAGGTTTGATCCATTCCGCCGAACCACGTTAAACTCTCTGTTTAGTCTGTGTGTTTTCTCATTTTTTGCTAAGTTTGTATTTTGGTCCTCAAACCAAATAAATTCATAGTTGATAGAAGATTGTTCGAGGTGTAATTTTCCCAATTTTCCCCTGGAACGAAAATCAGCCGTCAAAAAGGTCTTAAAGTTATGATTTTGTTTTAATGACCAAGTTGCAATTGTTGACTAAGTTCAAAATGTCATTAAAGTGTAATGATCATTATTAACAAGTTGGCAAGTTGAACTTTAATGAAATGAAAATTAAAATATTGATATTTGGTATATACCAAATTCGGCCAAGGCAAATTGAAATCGTAATATATTGTTTTGTGTTTTTCATTAGGGTTAGATGACCATCAACACTTATAAAAAAAACTCCATTAAAGAAAACAAAGAAGCTTGGGAGAAAAGAAGAGAAAACAAAGGAAAGCTTGGAATTTTGTAAGTTTTTCAAACTTGCTATTAGAGAGGAAAATATTTCTTGAGTTCTAGGCTTCATGCTATGAGTCTCTTATGTTTTTCTATTCTTTATTCTTTGTGTTTTTGGTGGATGGAAGTTTAATAATGGGGTTGAGCATGTATTAAGTTGATATAATGCTTATAAGGTGTTAACTAGCATTCTTTTGAAAGTTTAAGAAACTTGTTGCTAATCTAGGGTTGTTGACCGTGGTTGCTGGATTTCGTCCGAGGTCCACAATCGAGAATTTGTAGGTTGGGGGCACTAGCGATCCTGCAAAACAAAGGTAGAGTGAGCGGGAGTAGACTACCCACCGGTGTGGTGGGTGTCGGGGGCACTCCGACGCTCAAGTCAGTAGTAGAAAATGAGCAGTAAATATGTAAAAAGTGAAGTCGAGGTTTGTTTCTGCCTCAACTTTATTTGGGTGGCTGTGAGGGCGATGACAAGTGCTTTAAAAAATGGGAAGAAGAACTAGTATCTGAGTATAAAATGTATCAGACTTGGATGAAATAAGTGAAGCTCTGCCCTTATTTCTCGAATTTCGTTCCTATTTATAGATGAAAATTATTATCCTTGGCAGCTGGCGTAAGTCCCACCATGTGCCTATGCATTTGATAGAAAGTCTGAGCAGGTGGGAATAAGTTTTTTGTTGGGCAAAGTGGGAGAAGAGTAGTTGATATAATTAGGGGGTTTTGTATTTAAGCTTATGACTTAATTGTAATACAATAATACATAATCTTTGGGCCTAGTCTTTACTTTCGGGCTTTGCATACTATTTGGGCTTTAAGGTAAAAGACGGTTTTATCCTGGCCCAATTTTGGTTCGTACAGTTTGTCCCTTACTCTCTAAGTCAAAAAAGTTTGTGTCTTAGAGAGTATATACATTTGTGTCGTATGATACTAATCATAAAAAGCATGTGATAAGAATGTATCACCTTCTGTCGATGGTTTTAAGAGTATGTGCAAAATGTGGGTTCTGGAATATATCGCATGCATCATCTGGGCAGAGGAAGTCTTAGTCCTAGACTTTGATTCGACTTGACTCATGGGGAATGTCCCCTGGTCGACTGAACATTATGAAGATTCATGAGTACATATCATACAACCTGTGTCAACTGGAAAAGGAAGTCTAGGACTTCATCTTGACTCGACATGAGCCTTATGAGGATTGATTCCTGGTCGTCTGAACATTATGCAGATTCATGAGTACAATTGACTTGACATGAGTAATGGGGAATATACCCTGCTCGACTGAACCGAATGCAGGTTCAGGAGTTGCACTTGACTCGACAAGAGTCATGGGGATGTTCCTTGGTTGACTGAACCGAATGTTGGTTCACAAGTTCCACTTAACTCCACATGAGTCATGAGGAATGAGTAAAGGGGATGTCCCTTGGTCGACTGAACCGAATGCTGGTTCAGGAGTTCCATTTGACTCGATAAGAGTCATGGGGAATGTCCCTTGGTCGACTGAACCGAATGTAGGTTCAGGAGTTACACGTGACTCGACAAGAGTCATGGGGAATATCCTTTGGTCGACTGAACCGAATGTAGGTTTAGGAGTTACACTTGACTCGACAAGAGTCATAGGGAATGTCCCTTGGTCGACTGAACCGAATGTAGATTTAGGAGTTACACTTGACTCGACAAGAGTCATGGGGATGTCTCTTTGTCGACTGAACCGAATACTGGTTCAGAAGTTCCACTTGACTCGACAAGAGTCATGAGGATGTCCATTGGTCGACTGAACCGAATGTAGGTTCAGGAGTTCCACTTTGCTCGACAAGAGTCATTGGGCATGTCCCTTTGTCGACTGAACCGAATGTAGGTTCAGGAGTTCCACTTGACTCGACAAGAGTCATGGGGAATGTCCCTTGGTCGACTAAACCGAATGTAGGTTCAGGAGTTACACTTGACTCGACAAGAGTCATGGGGATGTCCCTTGGTCGACTGAACCGAATGCTGGTTCAGGAGTTCCACTTGACTCAACATGAGTCATGGGGAATGAGTCAAGGGGATGTCCATTGGTCTACTGAACCGAATGCTGGTTCAGGAGTTCCACTTGACTCAACGTGAGTCATGGGGATGTCCTTTGTCGACTGAACCGAATGTTGGTTCAGGAGTTCCACTTGACTCATCATGAGTCATGGGGATGTCCCTTGGTCGACTGAAACCGAATGTAGGTTTAGGAGTTACACTTGACTCGACAAGAGTCATGGTGATGTCCATTGGTCGACTGAACCGAATGCTGGTTCAGAAGTTCCACTTGACTCATCATGAGTTAGGGGGAATGTCCCTTGGTCGACTGAACGATTGTAGGTTCAAAAGTTCCAATTGACTCAACATGAGTCATGGGGAATGAGTCAAGGGGATGTCCATTGGTCGACTGAACCGAATGCTGGTTCAGGAGTTCCACTTGACTCAACGTGAGTCATGGGGATGTCCCTTGGTCGACTGAACCGAATGCTGGTTCAGGAGTTCTACTTGACTCATCATGAGTCATGGGGATGTCCCTTGGTCGACTGAAACCAAATGTAGGTTTAGGAGTTACACTTGACTCGACAAGAGTCATGGGGATGTCCTTTGGTCGACTGAACCGAATGCTGGTTCAGGAGTTCCACTTGACTCATCATGAGTCATGGGGATGTCCCTTGGTCGACTGAACCGATTGTAGGTTCAGGAGTTCCACTTGACTCGACAAGAGTCATGGGGAATGTCCCTTGGTCGACTGAATCGAATGCTGGTTCAGGAGTTCATTCCATATGTTATTCTTCAAATGTGTCGAATGCATAGTCTATTTAATATATTTGTCATTTTTCGAGTGATTATGAGGCTTGGACCGGGGTTTGCCTAATTGTTTTTACTGAATGAAAGCAACCTTTATACTTGCCTCTGACGTGATATAGTGTCGAACGACAAAATTGTATGTGTTTTTTATATCTAATGATGTCGTGTCAAATGGTGAAGGCGGTAGTGAATAGAATTTTGTGATGTTGCTGAGAGCAAGTAATGTCTTGTTGTCCTGAATGTAATTCATCTTTCTATTCGACGATATATTTTATATTTCCTAGATCTTCCACGTGTCATTTAATTAAGTAAAACCTAACGCGAATAACGAGGAATCTTTTGGCGGGAAAAGAACCGCCAAAAGTAGTAGTATAAGAGTGGCTTGATGGGTTCATTTGTTTTATTCACAAGATCAACGAGTTGGGAGAGAAGCTTCATGGTTCCAAGGTACTCTTCAAAACTTTCTTCTTGTTCTTCATTTCCTTTGAATGTTCAAAAGTAGCCTCAAACTGTTCTTAGCCAAACTCGGAAGTTTGATCTTCGAAACATATGTTGTTTGATGGAAATTTTGTTTGGTGAATTGGGTAGAATTTTGATCCTTAGGAAATCTAATCCTTAGATATTATTTGTTTGTAAACTTGTCGAGTAAAATATATCGAGTGGAGAGTCTTTAGAAAGTTTAGGTGAGCAGATAGATAAATTCGTAGAAGTATCGTCGAGTGAATCTACTGAAAAAAAATTATTAAGGGACTGGTCGCGCCAAGAATTTCCCGAGGAGGGACCTGTTACCATTTTGTCGCGTGAAATTCCTGTGCATGCAATTCCTATAAGATCTTTGGCAGCAGTTGGGGAGTTGAGTGGAGCAATTAGTACAAGTGAGCCAACCAACTTGCTAACCAAGAACCCAGCTAGTCGAATGACGGATAATATGCTGATGGAAATTAAGAGTAAGTACAGATTTCCTAGATCAATGGAGTTGAGAGTACCCATGCCGACTGAAAGAATTGACTACAAAATTCCTGGGTGGATTGGATTTTATGTAGGGCCGTTTGCTAATGGGCTTAGATTTCCTATTCCGAGGTTAGCTTGGGAAGTTTTGGATCATTATGGGATCGCTCCTTCACAGCTGATGCCGAACGCATGGAGGATTTTTATTGTCGATTGAATGCTTAGCATTTGAACAAGGGGTGTTCTTTGAGGTGAAGGATGTTGTATACTCATACTACCTAAAGGAGCACTTAACTGAAAGGGAGGTATACTTTGTATCTTCGTCGTAAGAGAGATCAAATAGTAATGGGGCTTCCAACGAATGATAGGGGTAATTGGCAGTCAGATTATTTCTTTGTGGGGAATGAGGGTATTTTTGGGTCGACAGGAATGGGTCGAGTCTCAGAATATTGGAGTGTATTTAATGAGTATCAGTTCTTTCTATTATTGATAACTTATCAATGTGGTTGTCGTTTGAGGCTAATGTGTGGATTGTTTGTTTTACAGGTCCATTTCGAAACAGATTATTCGAAAAAACTCCTCAAATTTTATCCAATACTAAAGCTCTTCTTGCTCTTCCCGTCGAACAAAGAGATTGGAGAATAGTCTTGGTAGAGAAGAGATTAAGGGCAACATTAGTGTGGAAAGAAATCTTCGAATCAGAAGGTACATCTACCCTTTGGCACTTTGTAAAAACGTATTGGAAGTCATCTACTGTACTTGGTCGATTCAAGCTTTGTACGGAAAGGTGTTGTTTATAAAGACTTTAACTCCAAGAAAATTTTATGCGCAGAGGACATGATGTCGAGACCAATAAAGGTAGCATCAATTGATGAATTAAAAACTGAAAGAATGCTAGAAGCTTAAGATAAGGAGCCAGAGGTGAGGTTCCTGAATTACAACAGGTTGTGTCGACTGGAACTCCCAAGGCTAAAGGGCAGTCGACTGAAATCATTGTCAAAGGGGAAAAAGAGAGCGGTTGAAATTGAGGACAGTGACAATATAATTGTCAAGATTCCATCAGGGTCGACTGCAATTTCTGACCCATCAAGCCTTGACCCTTTTATCAAGAAGCTTCTGCTGGAAGAGGATGAGCAAAGACTATCCAAAATTGGCCCCGTCGAGACAGTGAAGAAGGCTGCGGCTCTAAATTACCAAGTAAGAAAATAAATAATTTTTTTTTATTATTATTGTAGAATGGATTCTAATCGAATGCTCTTTTCAGGCAATGGAGTGTAACTTATTCATGCAACGGTATGTCGAATCAAATCTCAAGAAGCAAAGAGAAATGGAAAAATCATTTGCAGCAATGAAAAATGAGATGGTCCAAATGAAGTCGTTTGGAAAAAAGAATGAAGAATTGGAAAAGGAGTTGAAGGAGGTGAAGGCTACTCTTAAGATGGAGAGGGAAACTTCAGAGGTTACAATTGGAAGTTATAAGGATGCATTTGAGAATGTGACGAAGGAGAATGGTGAGTTAATTGAGCAACTTGAAGGGATTGCTCTCGAATCTATGATGAAAGAACGAAGTAATCTGATGAAGGATTTCCTTGAAGGGAATACCATCGCTTGGGAACCAGAGAAATGGATTCAAGAGTATGATCGATTATTGGCAGGAATTTCTTCTTCAAACGAGGGTGATGAGGAAGAGAAAGGTGAAGAAGTCGACTCTAAAGTGGCTGAGAAAGAAACAACTGACGCCAAGGAAGCGGCTGGAGTTCAAGAGATGGACAAGGAGAATGAAGAGCTTAGTCGAATGAAGGTTGAGCAGGCTGGACAAGTTCAAGAAATTCATGCGTCTGAAGTTGCTGCTGAATGTATTCCGGAAGGAGCTGCTCCGGAAATTTGAACTATTTGTAATTTTATCTTTTTGTTATCGCCTTTTGTTGAACAATTTAATGGCTTAATGATATCTTTGGATGTATTTCAAACGAGTTTTGTTATTATGTCGAATCGCAATACACAAAGTAGTAATCTACTTTAATCCTTCAAATTTAAATAAAAGCACGCATATATTACCGGTAAAATCGCTTAAGGTGAATCGCATTCCAACTGTTGTGAATTTGTCTCCCCTCTGTCGTTTGTAATCTGTAGGCTCCATGTCCAACAACTCTTATGATGATGTATAGCCCTTCCCAATTTGGCCCCAACTTACCATCTCCATTTCTTTCGTATTTTGAAAACTCTTCGTAGTACCCAATCCCCTTCCTTGAATGTTCTGCTTCTGACATTTTTGTTGAAGTATCTGGTCATTCTTTGTCGATGTGCTGCTAGTCGAACGGATGCACGATCTCTCAATTCATCAATTGTCTCAAGGTTCAAATTCATAAGTTTTTCATTCGCATCATCGCTGAGCCATTGGTAACGGGGAGATGGTATGCTTTCTTCAGTTGGTATCACCGCCTCCGTTCCAAAAGCCAAAGAGAAAGGAGTTTCTCCTTTGGAGGAACGGACAGTCGTCCTATAGGACCATAAGACTCCGGGTAGTTTCATCCGCCCAGGCTCCTTTGTGCTCTTTCTAATCTTTTCTTTAAGTGTTTAAAATTGTCTTGTTGGCTTGACCATTAGCTTGTGGGAAACGACGGTTGAAAAACTTAATTTTGATCCCCCAATTCTTGCAGAAGTCTTGGAAATGATTGCTGATAAATTGTGAACCATTTCGGTTACGATCTCCTTGGAAGCCGAACCGACAGATGATGTTTTTCCCAGACGAATGATTGGACTTCTTTCAAAGGTTTTGACACAAACCCATTTCTCTCCGGGCATCATCAAGAAACACACAAAGAAAATCATAAAATCCATCAACGTTAAACAGCCCAATTGGTTTCTGGTGTATGTTCAAGTTCGCCCAAGATAGAACTATAAAACTTTCCTCCAATGTACCCAAGCCACCTGGCAAAGCAAGAAAGGCATTAGCACGGTTAATCATTTCTACCAGTCGTTCAGACATACTTGGCACGATCAGTTCCTCTCCGTTTGATGATCCAATAAGATTTGCCTATGCCAAGGGTTTTGTGATGATTCCTAAAATGTGACTGCCTCCTTCCTGTGCGGCCTTTGAAACGATCCCCATTAGTCCAAGATTGCCTCCGTCATATACTAAGTACATATTTCTTGCAGCTAAGACTCGACCCAATTCTTGTGCTGCTTCTACGTATGGTGGTTTAGTACCAACACTACTACAGCAAACCCACATATTTTTCAAAACTCGTCTTCTTGAAGTGGCTTCCATGTTTTACTCTGGATGTCTTCAAAAGTGCAATGATGAATTGAATTTATAACACCTGAAAAAGGTGAGTAAAATAATAGCACTAGTACTGCCAATGACAATTATTAGTTAAACAGTCAAATAAATCGTGATAGTCAAAAAGGTATGATCCTGTCGGAGAAAATAAAGAAAACACAAAACAAATCACAATTATTAGGAAAGACAAAGAGATATAATATGTACAAGAATTTACAGCTTGATTGACGTCTATGCGTCAGGGACAAGCTTCCCATCCAATTTTCTTATAAATTGGCAAACTAGTCAGATTCTCAAGACTTAACTGTTGTCTTTCTTTTTGAAATTGTGTATGTAATTTGCGAAAGGCAATGTGGACATATCTACTGGGATGCGTCTCAAGAGTCAAAGATATATCATCTAAAGACTTCTTACTCAATCCATCCCTAATGAATTTAATTTTGTCTTCGCGATTATCATACATCATTCCTAAAGAACGACAACGAGTATTGCAATTCCAGCGTGCACATTTGTAACAAACACCCATTTGCTTAGATCTACGTTTCTTTGCATAGGTGCTTCTTCCAAAACCAGGCAGATGTGAAATAAAAGAGTCAGAAGACTCACCTGCCAATCAAACTCGTGCTTCAATTACCCATCGAATGTCATTAGGAACACCATGGATTGTTAGTAGTCTCATCCGTTCCAAGCGAGTTTTGTAGACTTTCATTAGAGATTTTTGAGGGAGAGAAAGAAATTGCTTGTGAAGATTTGTGAGAGCTTCTTCCATCTTGAAATGTCTTAATCTGCAAAAACTAAATACACAAAATTAAATCACACCAAATCACAATATAAACAAAAATTGCGTGGGTTGCCTCCCTACGAGCGCTAAGTTTAAAGTCGTCAGCTAGACGTGACTGCCTGAACGTTATGCTGGATCTAAAAGTGTGACACTTTATTTTTGTCACTCAAATGATTCTCCCCAGTAGTGATTGACATGCTGACTGTTAACTTTGAATGTGTTGTTGGTATTGGGATCCAGTAACTCAACAGCTCCATAAGGTAAAACCTGAGTGATCACAAATGGACCTGACCACCTAGATTTCAACTTTCCAGGGAAAAGTTTCAACCTCGAGTTGTACAACAACACCTGCTGCCTTGGTTCCAACTGTCTGTGCACTTTTTTTTATCATGCCATTTTTGGTCTTTTCTTGTATAATTTGGCATTCTCATAAGCCTGTAGATGAAATTCCTCCAATTTATTGAGTTGGTGAGTCTTTTTTCACCTGCAGCTTGTGGATCAGATTCAACTTCTTCAGTGCCCAGTACGCCAATTTTTCAAGCTCAACTGGCAGATGACATGCTTTCCCAAACACCAATCGATATGGGACATACCAAGGGTGTCTTGTAAGCTGTCCGGTAGGCCCATAATACATCATCTAGTTTTTGTAGACCAGTCCCTCCTTGTTGATCCAACAGTTTCTCTCCAAGATTCTTTTGATTTCCCTGTTTGAAACCTCAACCTGTCCATTTGACTATGGATGGTAAGCTGTGGCAACCTTGTGAGTAACTCCGTATTTGGATAGGAGTGCATCGAAGTATCTGTTGCAGAAATGTGAGCCACCATCGCTGATGATTACACGAGGTGTTTCCGAACCGATTGAAATGTGTCTTTTTCAGGAATTTGATCACCACTTTTGAATCATTGGATGGCAGTGCAATTGCTTCAACCCATTTGGAGACGTAGTCTACAGCAACCAGGATGTACAGGTTTCCGAATGATGGAACAAACGGTCTCATGAAATCAATACCCCACACATCGAATATCTCTACTTCCAGAATGTTTTGCAACGATCCTTCGTTTCTCCTGGAAATATTTCCCATTCTCTGACACCTGTCACATTGAAAAACAAAAGATAAACATCTTTAAAAAGAATGGGCCAGAACAAACCTTATTGAAGGACTTTGGCTGCAGTTTTGTTTCCGCTGAAGTGTCCGCCATATGGTGATGAATGACAGTGCTGTAAAACACTATTAACTTCCTCATGTGGAACACACCGTCTCAGTAGTTGATCAGCACATCGTTTGAATAGGTACGTCTCATCCCAAACATAATGCTTGACTTCTTTAAAAAATTTCTTCCGTTGCTGAGTTGTCCATTCCAACGGCCATTTTCCTGACATACTGTAGTTGACATAATCAGCATACCAAGGGACTTCCTGCTGTTTTATGGCAAACAGAAGTTCATCTGGAAAAGTTTCTTTGATTGACAGTTCTTTGCCAACTGTTTCTTCATTCTCGAGCCTCGACAGATGATCTGCCAGTTGGTTTTCTGTTCCTTTCCTGTCTCTGATCTCCACGTCGAATTCTTGCAGAAGAAGTATCCAACAGATCAATCTGGGTTTGGCATATTTCTTCGTGATCAGATATTTGATTGCTGAATGATCTGTGTAGACCACCACTTTGGTACCCAGCAGATATGAGCATAATTTGTCAAAAGCGTACACAACTGTGAGCAACTCCTTTTCGGTGGTTGTGTAGTTGAGTTGAGCTTCATTTAGAGTTCTGCTGGAAAAATAAATGGTGTGGAAAATCTTTACTTTACGTTGTCCCAAAACTGCACCTACAGAAAAATCACTAGCATCGCACATCACTTCAAATGGATGGTCCAGTCTGGTGCTGCAATGATGGGGTAGAAACCAACTTCTGTTTTAAGATCTCGAAAGCTTCCTGACATTCTTTGGTGAAGTTGAAAGGCACATCCTTCTCCAAAAGATTGCAAAGAGGTTTTGCAATTTTGGAAAAGTATTTGATGAATCTCTTGTAAAAACCTGCATGTCCAAAAAAACTTCGAATACCTTTTACTGATGTTGGTGGAGGTAGTTTTTCAATTATTTCAATCTTGGCTTTGTCTACCTCGATTCCCTTTTGTGAGATCCGGTTCCAAGAACAATGCCTTCATATACCATAAAGTGGCATTTCTCACAGTTGAGTACCAGGTTTGTATCTTCGCACCTTTGTAACAACTGTTCCAAATTTTGCAAACAATGGTCAAAAGAATCTCCAAACACAGAAAAGTCATCCATGAAAACCTCCATACTCTGCTCCAGTATGTCTGAGAAGATGGCCATCATAACGCTGGAATGTGGCATGGGCATTACATAATCCAAATGGCATCCTACGGAAAGCAAAAGTACCATAGGGACATGTAAATGTAGTTTTCTCCTGATTGTACCCTGCATATCCGTCAAGAAAGCAATAGAACTCATGTCCTGCCAGTCTGTCTAACATCTGCTCAATGAATGGAAGTGGAAAATGATCATTCCTCGTGGCTTTGTTCAGCTTCCTGTAGTCTATGCATACTCTCCATCCAATCATCGTTCTTGTTGGAATCAGCTTGTTCTTTTCATTGGTGACCACAATAATTCCTCTTTTCTTTGGCACACACTGCATAGGACTCACCCCAGTACTATCTGAGACGGGGTAAATGATGCCAGCATCCAACCATTTGATGATTTCTTTCTTCACGACTTCCTTCATGATTGGATTGAGTCTCCGTTGATGTTCCACTGTGGGTTTGTACACATCGTTCATCAGGATCTTATGCATGCAAAATGATGGACTAATGCCTCGAATGTCTGCTATAGTCCAGCCAATCGCTTTCTTGTGCTCTCATAACACTCTCAGCAACTTTTCTTCCTGCTCCAATGTTATCGAAGATGAAATATTAACAGGTAATTCAGAAGAGTTTCCAAGAAATGCATACCTGAGATGGCTCGGAAGTAACTTCAGCTCCAGCTATGGTGGTTCTTCAATCGAAGGCTTGATTCGATCTTTCTTTGGCAGTTCCAAGCTTTCAACTGGTGGTGTGCTTTGAATCGGAATGGTTTGTCAAGGTAGTTGATACACATTCCAGGATTTCAGCATCTAGCTCGCTGTCAGTCATGTTGGTGATGCAAGCTTCAAGTGTATCTGTGGGATTTGGCTTAGTATTTTGAACGATACTATCAACAACATCAACTCTGAAGCATTCTTCCTATTTTTCATCACTCGGGAATTTCATGGCTTTGAAAACATTGAAGGTAACTTCTTGGTCCTGAACTTTCATGGTCAATTCTCCTTTTTGTACATCAATCACAGTTCGACCTGTTGCCAAGAATGGTCTCCCAAGGATGATCGGCACATCTTTGTCTTCATCCATGTCAAGGATAATGAAGTCTGCTGGGAGAATGAGTTTATCAACTTTGACCAGCACATCTTCAACGACTCCTCTTGGAAATGCGAGCGTTCTATCAGCAAGTTGCAGTGAGACTGAGGTAGGCATTGCTTCTCCAATTTGCAGTTTCCCGTAAATAGAAAAAAGGCATTAAATTAACACTTGCACCTAAATCACATAAAGCCTTACCAATGTAATGTTCTCCAATGGTCAATGGGACAGTGAAATTGCCAGGATCTTTCAATTTATGGGGAAGTTTCCTCTGAATGATGGCACTGCATTCTTCCATCACGGTGACGTGTCACTTTGACTCGGTCAACTGGTGATGTGGATGATGACGTGGCGGTGACGTGGATTGACACGTGGCACGGCGCATGTTAGTAGATCGGCTGTGATGGTGACACGTGGCACAGTGCACGTTAGCAAAGTCAAACTTTTCAAATTCTGACCCGTTGACCCCGCGCACATTAGCAGTTCTGGTGTATGTTAGGCGTCGCGACGCCAAGGGCTTGCGCGTCGCGACGCGGTAAAATTACAAAAATGCCATTTTTTTTCCAATTTTCACACTGTTTGCTCCAAATCACATCCAGAATATCCTCCTGAACTTTATTTATCTATAAAATAACACAAAAAACACATCAAAATATTCACAAAAATCAAGAAACTATACAAAATATTAGGTTAAATGAGTGAGAAATAGTGATAGATTTACCACTCATCATTCAGTACCAGATTTGTATTTTCACATCTTTGTAACAATTTTTGCAGATTTTGCAAGCAGTGGTCGAACGAGTCTCCAAATAATGAGAAGTCATCCATGAAGACATCCATGTTTTGTTCTATCATGTCTGAAAATATGACATCATGCAACATTTAAATGTTGCATGAGCATTACAGAGTCCAAATGGCATCATGCGGAAAGCAAAAGTACCATACGAGCATGTGAAAGTTGTTTTATCAAAATCTTCTAGGGCCATGGCAATCTGATTATACCCCGAGTATCCATCCAGAAAGTAGTAGAAATCATGTCATGCCAGTCTGTCTAGCATCTAGTCAATGAATGGTAGCGGGAAATGATCTTTCTGTGTTGCTTTGTTCAGCTTTCTGTAGTCCATACACACTCTTCATCCAGTCACTGTTCTTGTTGGAATCAACTCGTTCTTTTCATTGGTGACTACGGTTATTCCCCCTTTCTTGGGTACGCATTGCATATGACTTACTCAAGAGCTGTCAGAGATGGGGTAAATGATGTCTGCATCCAACCAATTGATGATTTCTTTCTTTACTACTTCTTTCATGATTGGATTCAGTCTCCGTTGATGCTCCACTATGGCTTTGTATTCATAGTTCATCAGGATTTTGTGCATGCAAAATGATGGACTAATGCCTCAAATATCTGTTATAGTCCAGCCAATAGCTTTCTTATGCTCGCGTAACAACTTATCTTCCTGAACCAATATTAGCGACGAAGAAATAATTACAGGTAAATCAGAAGGGTTTTCCAAGTATGCATACCAGAGATGGCTTGGAAGTGGCTTTAGTTCCAGCTGCGGTGGTTCTTCAATTGAGGGCTTGATTCGTTCATTTTTCCGTAATTCCAAGCTTTCCACATGTGGTGTCGATCTAAAGTGAGAGGCTCCATCAAGATAGTTGATACATTCCAGAATCTCATCATCTAATTTTATTGCAGTCATGTTGGCGATGCATGCTTCAAGTTTTTCAGTGGAAAACTGCATTGCATATGTGTTCTGTATGATACTATCTATTATATCAAGTCTGAAACATTCCTCCTCTCATTCATCATTTGGAAATTTCATGGTTTTGAAAATATTGAATGTTACTTCTTGGTCCCGTACACTCATGATTAGTTCACATTTTTATACATCAATAATGGTTCGACCTGTACCCAAGAATGGTCTCCCAAGGATGATAGGTGCGTCTTTATCTTCTTCCATGTCAAGGACAATGAAATCTGCCGGGAAAATAAATTTATCGACTTTGACCAGCACATCTTCCACTATACCTTTTGGAAATATGAGTGATCTGTCAGCAAGTTGCAGAGTAACTGAGGTGGGCTTTGCTTCTCCAAGCTGCAGTTTTCTCTAAATAGACAAAGGCATCAAGTTAATACTAGTACCTAAATCACACAAAGCCTTACCGAAGTAATGTTCTCATATGGTGCAAGGGATGGTGAAACTGCCAGGATCCTTCAACTTTGGGGGAAGCTTCCTCTGAATGATGGCGCTGCATTCTTCTGTCAATGCTACACGTTCATAATCTCTCAATCTTCGCTTTCATGAAAGAATGTCTTTCATGAATTTGACATAACTGGGCATCTCTCCAACGCTTCTGCAAATGGAATGTTGATATGCAGCTTTTTGAAAATCTCCAGGAATCGAGCAAATTGCTTGTCCAGTTTGTGTTTTTGGAGACGCTGTGGAAAAGGTGAAGGTGGAGTAAATCTTTCTCGATCATTTTCTTTTACCTCTTTTCCTCCATCTGTGGATCTGTTTCGCTGCTTTCTTTTGGAACTTCCTCAGTAGATGCCTTGACTCCAACATCTTTGTTGATTTTAGTGCCACTTTTTAAAGTGATTGCTTGATATTGCTCATTCCCTCTGTTCCTTGGATTTGGTTCTGTGTTGCTAGGAAGGGTACCTTGCGGTCTGTAACTCTAAGCATTGGCCAGTTGTCCCATTTGATTCTCCAGTGCCTTTATAGAAGCTGTTTGATTTTGAACCACAACTGCTAAAGCGTCATATTTGGCTTTTTATTTTTCATCTGGGCAAGCACTTCTGTTATTCCTGGTTCTTTTTCATACTTCTGGCCTTTATTTTGCAGTTGGAATCTGGGTGGTGGATTGTTCCTTTACCCTGAAGTGTTGCTCCATGCGAAATTGGGATTATTCCTCCAACCTAGGTTGTAGGTATTGGAATATGGATTGTTTCCCTGTCTATTGAAGTTGCTGACATAGTTCACAGTCTCATCAGGTTAGTAGTAAGATTCTGCCTCTAGTACTCCTCAATAGGGGTGTTCATAGGGTCGGGTCAACTCACGACCCGACATGACCCGACCCGACCCGCTCGGGTCCAAAAAAATTACAAATTTTCAACCCGACCCGAAATTTTTTGGTTGGGCAACGGGTTTGATACTAAAACCCAACCCGACATGACCCTATAGTATTTATATATTTTTCTAAAACTTTTATTATTTTTCTAAAAATATTATTATTATTTTTAAAGTTTTTACTTTTATTTCTTTTGTTTATTATTTTTGTTGTATTAAAACTTTATATTTTTGATAATTTTTGAGAGATAAAATAACAAATATTTGTATTTCAAAATAGTTAATTCATTAAAAAAATTATTTTTTTTCTACCGACCCGACCCGAACCCGATCAGGATCCACCTTCGCGTGACCCTACCCGCAACCCGAACTTTTCGTGACCCGACCCGATCGGGTCTCACAAAATTTCAAAAAACCCGATCCGACTGGACCCGTGAACACCCCTACTCCTCCATATGGTGAACTTGTGGATCCATCATTAACATGCATGCTAAGAGTTTCCAGGCATTTGCATATCTGATCCAGCTTGGTATTCACAGCTGAGTTGGTGATGAGGTTATTCGGGCGGAAGCGCGGTTATCAGGTAAAATCGACTTTTAAAACTTTTAACAGTCCTGATGAATAATTGGTATCGTATACCAATTATAAATCCGTATTTTGCCCAAATCTCTCATGACAATCATAAGTATCATATTTTCACCAAATTACAATTTTTCCCTTAATGCGATTTTACGGAAAATTCCCAAAACACTTCTGAACAATTCTGAAAATTCTAGAAAATTTTCCTACGTATTATTATATAATTAATTGCATCCACAAAAACACTCAATTCACAAATTAAGCCAAATTGAATTAATTACAAATTAATCAAATTAATTCTCAAATTAATTCAATTCATTACCATAATCAAATCCGATTTGATCAATCCAAAAGTCCCACCATAAAGTTACTCTAAAACAATTCTAGGTCACTTATGAGTGGCTAATATAACTCTAAAATGGTAAAATGAGTATCCAATATCATAATTGGGTTAATTACATTAATTTTCCTAATTTATTTACACATGCGTAGTAAGCTAATCAATATGGTTTCAATTATGCTAAATACATCAAACAAGCATAGGTTAAAAGCAATATCATATGTTTCATACTTGGACAAAATTGAAATAAATTTTCAACACAAAGGAAATGAGGAATTACCTTAATTCCTTCTAACCATTGTTTGAGGTCCAAATCTTTATTTTCCATGCTTCAATTTGATGACAAGCAAACCCATATGAAAAACTCTACTAATTTTACTCTCTCAAATGAAACCATTTCATAGCAAACAAATCAAACCAAAAACCATAGCCCCTAATGACGAATGGACATCATTCTTCATCAAAATGGATGAATGGCCATTAATCATTTCATAAGCAAATGGCCAAATGGCCTATCACTTCAGCAAATGCAAATGGCCAATTGGCCTTTTATTCACTTCATAAGCAATGGCCAAAATGGCTTATTATCTAGCAAATGCAATGGCCATTAAGCCAAGATATATGAAAATAAATCTTTTTATTCTCACTTACCTTCATTTTGTTTCTGCGATAGTCACCCTAAAAATCCAAATTGAAATCACCATTTTTATTTGGAACAATTTGGAGTGAACCACAAAATGAAAAACCTAGGGGCAATGAGTCGAAACTGGCTTTAATACTGGGGGAGTATTTTGTCATTTCCATTTTTACAAACACCTGGCTATAATCATGCCAAACATGCACCAAATGTGGGGTTTTAATATTGCCACATGCTTATCATATAAGCTTAATCATATTAATTAATTAAATTGTGACAATATAAAATTAACTAAATAACATTGCACATGTGACTAACCACATGTAAAATTTAATTAGTCATTTGTATAATTAATTAATCAAATAATTAATTATTAATCTACTTGTATAAGTGTTATTCTCCGATTAATATTAATTTGTATCTAATCAAATTATGTATCATATACACACACACATTAAATAATAAAATACCCCAGCATGTGTAACATTATGAATAATCAAATTATCTGTAATAAATTACCCTAGTGCTCTACGAGTGTGCTGTAGGCACTGCATTTTGCATATAAGTCCCGATGATGAGTCTCGTATGGAGACACTCCCCTCTTTGATTGTGAAAGCCGCGGGAAACGGATGTTGGAAGGGTAAAGTTGGAAATTAGCATTTGGTCGGATTTACTCGCTTGTTTAGCTTCGGGTTCGCTTGTTGGACCTCCGTTTTAAAACTTAACCTTAGCCCAAGCCCATTAAATCACTCCAATAATAATTAAAACATTTAAAATATATGCACAAATTAAACTAAAATAAATCAAACAAATTAATAACTAAATTGAAATTTAATTAAACTAAATCTAATTATTAAACCTATTAAATTAAAATCTAATTCCAAATAATAAATCATTTCCAAAATTAAAATAAATCACTTCCTAATTTAAATAATTCACTCACCAAATTAAAATAAATCACTTCCTAATTTAAATAATCGCTCACCAAATTTAAATAATTTCTTGCCTTAAATAATTAAAATTAAATACACACATAAATTTAATTAATTTCTTGTGTTTCCTTTTCAAAACCAATCCAAACCCTAATTCCTCTCTCACGTCCCTCTCTCTATATAACTCAAACAAACCAACCCTAGGGCTCTCGGGGACTCACGCATACAAAGAAAAGAAACCCTAGCTTCTCACTCTCACACACCTCTCTCTTCAACCTTCTTCCAGTCTCGGCAACTCACCAGGCAACAAATAAACCCTCATCGGCACCCTCAACCAGGCACTTGGGCATTTACACTCACACCCAGCCACACAACGAAGACACCACCTTGCACATCACTCACATAAAATACACACTCCACCGACACAAAAGCAAGCTTTCACGCACCATATTGCCCCAACGGCCACCACTCTTATTCACCACAAACACGCCCATTCACGTAACAACACACAAGAATAAACCCCAATCGGCCTCTCTCTCTCGCTCATCTTTCTTCCTCTCCACAAGACACACGTCCCACGAACACAAAGCAAAACAGAAAACACAAACCACAAACTGACCGATGCACTAAAGACACAAAGAAATCTCTCTCGGCCACTCTCCTCACGCTAAACACAGATCCACAAGCCGTGACATTAACCACGATAATCCATGCCACTGTCCTCATCGCCACTCTGAAACCAAAATAGCCACACACAAGTCTTTTCACTCCTCACGACAAAACAAAAAGCCACGCCCACACCCAACAGCAAGCCTCACTCAAAGCCCATCTTTTCTTCTCTGGCAGCTCTCAATAACTAAACAAAGAAAACCCTAGATCAATACAGAACACACGCCCTTAGCAACCATACCCACACTAACGTCACGTAAGCCATCGCCCAACCATCACGCCTAGCCACCTTCAACAACCACTGCCCCTTTCATTCATGCATTACCCTGCCATTCACTAAATAAACCCTTCAACATCCCTCCTTCACCACCCTCAAACTCACACATTTAGCCCTCCACACAGCCCCAAACTCACACCAAACTGCCCACTGCACAGCCCATTCACTGCCGAGAATAGCCTCCAGCCACTGCCCAGTTTTCACGTAACTTTGACCCCCTAAAACAGTCCAGAAATCACCCCAAAACTGTACTAAAAAACACACACAAAACCCCCCTCAAAACCGCCTAAAAACAGCAGCCTTTTGCCCTCCAAAAACCGCACCAACTGTCCCTTAAAAACAACAAAATAGTGGCCTAAAACAGCAGGAAAATAGCAGCGAAACGGAGTGAAAACAAGCAGCCTGAACAGCAAAACAGCGAGGAAAGACGTTGAGTTAGTGGACCGGAGAGTTGCGGATCATCCACCCTTCCACCGGACGTGTAACGCCCTTTCGTGAGACGACAAAAGAGGTTGACCTGAGGGTACCTTTTCAGTTACTATATTTCGTTATTTTTTGTTTATTTTAAAAAAATTATGGCATGAGAATCGTTTGAAGCATGTTGTGATTATTGGATGAGCGGAATATGTGTTCCCTTTTATGGTATATAGGATGGAAACCACGGACGTAAATTCCGTAGCCGAATCCGAATGGATGGTAGTGCGGTTTGTACTCGGATAACAACGCCACGTACCACTTAAGAGACACGTATTTCGTCTCATCCAAACTTGTGTTTGAGCATGATGTAGTTTCGTAGATTATTTAGTTATTATTTAAAGCATGATGTAGTCTAGTTTATTGTTTATTTTCAAGCATGATTATGTAATTTTATGCATGGTATTTTGTTTAGTTTATGATCATGTTTAAATAGTTATTTGTTTATTTTGGGTTTAATGGCTCAATATGCTCATTGTGTGATATTGTGTGTTCGCCGTTAAAAACTTATTTTCGAGCATGCAAACATAGATTATGAGTTATTTTGATGAATGCATCTAGAAGTAGATTACCCTTGAGCATGAATGTTGAATAGATTCGGTTAAGTTTTTGCACAATCATATCATCACAAGTGGCATAAGTAAGGGACCATTCCGAACCCAACGGTTTGAGGACTTCCCTTGCGAGGGGTGAGTGCGGCCTTAAATCTTTATCCAGGTTTACACCGGGTGGCGACTCCATGTTATTTCGTACTCCAACCGGCCGCGAGCCCGGAACAGCAGCGTCGCCCAGTTTCTGGCCTACAGTCTGGCGACTCCACTGGGGATCTAGAGAATCGGCCTCGAAATCATGTCTTGTGATGTGTATGATTTGTGCTTTAGTTGACCGTTCTATAGTGGGTTGAGGGAGTTCAATCAAAGGCATTGTCATAAACCACATGTGAACGATAGTTGTATATCCTATAGAAGTTGCCCCTTTATGCTTTTGATAACCACATGCATATTATATCTCATATGTCGCATGCATCTCATGCATACATGCATCATGTTAACCCCGTGTCTTAAAAGCCATCATAGATATTAGTTGGGTCAAAGAAGTAAAAAATAATTTTCAAAGAAAGAACGGGTTTAGAAACATGGATACCGAGGAAAAGGAAATCGAGAAATAAAAACCTTACGACAAGGATAGAAAGACCATTGGGGGGGGCCTTTAAAAAAAAGAAAAAAAATTATTTGTTTTTAGTCCCTGAATAGTTAGACATAAGTCCGATGATGAAATTGATTGCTTTAGGGAGAAATTCTTAGAAATGATAACTCTTGATGTGCTTTTATCTGATGCTTTGAATTGTTGATCTATGCTAGACTCGTAAGCACTTCACTATAGGTTCTTAGGTGAAAACCTGAGTATTTAGCAAGGTGACTGTTGAAGAAATTGCGGGTCGATGAATGACCGTTTGCTTAGATGTCTATCCTGACTTGCTTGTGTTATGATGTGTGGTTGGGTTGAAAAAAAAAATCTCTAAAGAAAAGAAATAAACCGCCTATAACCGATAAGCGTGAAGCTACCCATGGGCGAGTATTAGGACCACCATGAGGAGAAATGCTACCTTAAAGGGTAGGTGTGTTGAAAAAAAAAAGAAAGAAAAAAATGAAAAAAAGAAGAAGTTCAAAATGAAAAGAGAAAGAAGAGACAAGAGAAAAAAAGAAAGAAAAACCATACCACATTGAGCACATAAAAGCAACTGCAGGCATAATTGAGACATCTAGGTTGGTTTGACCCCTTGATCCCGATTTTTGAAACGAAATCATTGAGTTAGCTTACCTAGGGATGAATCTGCAAAGGAACCTTTGCACACCACACTTTGAGTCTGGCTTAGATCATTTATTCAAAGACTTGGATTTGAGTTGCGTTGAAGTTTTGAAGGTTCTCTGGTTTCAATACTGAGCATTCTTTGAGGGCAATAAATGTGTAACTATTGGGACTATTTCGTAGCATGTGATATAGTATGATATGGAAGGCCCCACCATGTGGTTCATCTTGACCAAGTACAAACAGTGGAAGAAGAAGGTAAACCAAGACTGGGGGCGACCAGTCTCCCACATCGCGAATCAGGACATAACAAGATATTGAGTCATGAAACCAGAGAGAAGACTGAGCAATCGCCTGGAGAACTGGTGGAAGACCTAACCCAACGGAATAGGAATTCATGCATGCATGCATACATGTAACATATCTGCATTATTTTTGTGTTTGTTTCGTTTTGTATTCACAGGTTTCAAAGAAGAAAAAGAGAAAGCGGCAAAGACAAGCCAACCAGAATCAGCAACATATGAGTAGTAGTTTTTGGGGATTAGTCCCAGGGTCGAGGCCCATATCAGCAGAGTTTTGGAATAAATTCGGAAGGAATCCTATGGTCGAGGCCCACTTCAGCATCAGTTTTGGGATGAGTCCCAGGGTCGAGGCCCACATCACTATCAGTTTTGAGGATGAGTCCTAGGGTTGAGGCCCATTGCATCACAAGCTAAGAATGACAATCTGAGAATGGAGCAGGGTTCAAGAATGAACAAGCCAAGAATGGCAATCCAAGAAATGGAGCAAAGTTCGAATGAACAAGCCAAGAATGGCAATCCGATAATGGAGCAGAGTTCGAGAATGAACAAGCCAAGAATGGAAATCCAAGAATGGAGCAAGGTTCGGGAATGAACAAGCCGGGAATGGCACTCTGAGAATGGAATACAGTTCGGGAATGAACTAGCTGGGATTGGCACTCCGGGAATGGAAACACAGTTCGGGAATGAACAAACCGAGAATGGCACTCCGAGAATGGAACACAGTTCGGGAATGAAAAAGCCGAGAATGGCACTCCAAGAACGGAGCACAGTGCGGGAATGAACAAGCCGAGAATGGCAATCCGAGAATGGAACGCAGTTCGGGAATGGACCACATCACAGTATCGGTTCAGGAATGGACCACATCACAGTAACGGTTCGGGAATGGACCATCTCATACAGTACAATATTAGTTTTGCCGGGTATGGCATTCTGGGGGGCGAGGCCCACATCAGTTCAGTATCAGTTCTGCCGGGTATGGCATTCTGGGGGCGAGGCCCACATTGGTTTAGTATTACTTTGCCGGGTATGGCATTCTGGGGGTGAGGCCCACATCAGTTCAGTATCAGTTCTTCCGGGTATGGCATTCTGGGGGCGAGGCCCACATTGGTTCAGTATTAGTTATGCCGGGTATGGCATTCTGGGGGTGAGGCCTACATTGGTTCAATATCAGTCTTGCCGGGTATGGCAATCTGGGGGCGAGGCCCCCATTATTATCAGTATCAATCTTGCCGGGTATGGCACTCTGAGGGCGAGGCCCATATTAGCATCAGTATCAGTCTGGGGCGAGGCCCACGTCAGTATCAGTTGAGGGCGAGGCCCACATCAGTATTAGTCTGGGGTGAGGTCCACATCAGTACCAGTTTTGGGGCGAGGCCCACATCAGTATCAGTTTTTGGGCGAGGCCCACATCAGTATCAGTTAAGGGCGAGGCCCACATCAGTATCAGTTTTGGGGGCGAGGCCCACGTCATCATCAGTTTGAGGGCGAGGTCCCCATTGTCAGCGGTATTGGGATGCGTCCCAGGGTCGAGGTGCCCCCGTTGTCGGTTGTAGTTCCGGGATGCGTCCCAGGGTCGAGGTGCCCACTACATCATCATATTGAGGGCGAGGTCCCTATTGTCAGTGGTATTGGGTCGAGGTGCCCAGGGTCGAGGTGCCCCCGTTATCGGTTGTAGTTCCGGGATGCGTCCCAGGGTCGAGGTGCCCACTACATCATCAGCTTGAGGGCGAGGTCCCTATTGTCAGCGGTGTTGGGTCGAGGTGTGCCCAGTTGTCGGTTGTAGTTCCGGGATGCGTACCAGGGTCGAGGTGTCCACTACATCATCATATTGAGGGCGAGGTCCCTATTTTCAGCGGTATTGGGTCGAAGTGCCCATGGTCGAGGTGCCCCCATTGTCGGTTTTAGTTCAGGGATGCGTCCCAGGGTCGAGGTGCCCACTACATCATCATATTGAGGGCGAGGTCTCTATTGTCAGCGGTATTGGGTCGAGGTGCCCAGGGTCGAGGTGCCCCCGTTGTCGGTTGCAGTTCTGGGATGCATCTCAAGGTCGAGGGCCCACTGCATCATCATCACAGTTCATATTCGGTTGTTCGGGAACAAAGCCCAGAGGTCGATGCGCCTCGCCACCATATCTACTACATCATCAAATCGGTTCGAAGCAGCGGGCAAACCAGGTGGCAGTTGGCGAGCCAGGTAAGTGAAAATGCATTGCACGTACTTTGATAGGATTGTCATTGTCACACACTGCACAAGTCCCATCAAAGTGGGGGCGACTGTAGGCACTGCATTTTTGCATATAAGTCTCGATGATGAGTCTCGTATGGAGACACTACCTCTTTGATTGTGAAAGCCGCGGGAAACGGACGTTGGAAGGGTAAAGTTGGAAATTAGCATTTGGTCGGATTTAACTCGCTTCTTTAGCTTCGGGTTCGCTTGTTGACCTCCGTTTTAAAACTTAACTTAGCCCAAGCCCATTAAATCACATCCAATAATAATTAAAACATTTAAAATATATGTCACAAATTAAACTAAAATAAATCAAAACAAATTAAATAACTAAATTGAAATTTATTTAAAACTAAATCTAATTATTAAACCTAATTAAATTAAAATCTAATTCCAAAATTAAATAAATCATTTCCAAAATTAAAATAAATCACTTCCTAATTTAAATAATTCACTCACCAAATTTAAATAATTTCTTACCTTAAATAATTAAAATTAAATACACACATAAATTTAATAAATTTCTTGTTTCCTTTTCAAAACCAATCCAAAACCTAATTCCTCTCTCACGTCCCTCTCTCTCTATATAACTCAAACCAACCCTAGAGCTCTCGGGGACTCAAGCATACAAAAAGAAAAGAAACCCTAGCTCCTCACTCTCACGCACCTCTCTCTTCAACCTTTCTCCAGTCTCGGCAACTCATCAGGCAACAAATAAACCCTCATCGGCTACCCTTCAACACAGGCATTTGGCAGTTACACTCACACACAGCCACACAACGAAGACACCTTGCACATCACTCACATAAAATACACACTCCACCGACACAATAAGCTTCACGCACCATATTGCCCCCAACGGCCACCACTCTTATTCACCACAAACACGCCCATTCATGTAACAACACACAAGAATAAACCCCAATCGGCCTCTCTCTCTCGCTCATCTTTCTTCCTCTCCACAAGACACACGTCCCACGAACACAAAGCAAAACAGACATAAACCACAAACTGACCGATGCACTAAAGACACAAAGAAATCTCTCTCGGCCACTCTCCTCACGCTAAACACAGATCCACAAGCCGTGAAGCATGACCACGATAAATCCATGCCACTGTCCTCATCGCCACTCTGAAACCAAAATAGCCACACACAAGTCTTTTCACTCCTCACGACAAAACAAAAAGCCACGCCCACACCCTACAACAAGCCTCACTCAAAGCCCATCTTTTCTTCTCGGCAGCTCCTCAATAACTAAACAAAGAAAACCCTAGATCAATACAGAACACACGCCCTTAGCAAACCATACCCCACTAACGTCACGTAAGCCATCGCCCAGACCATCACGCCTAGCCAACTTCAACAACCATGCCCTTTCATTCATGCATTACCCTGCCATTCACTAAATAAACCCTTCAACAGCCCTCCTTCAACCACCTCAAACTCACACATTTAGCCCTCCATACAGCCCCAAACTCACACCAAATTGCCCTGTGGTGGCATTTGTCTTCAGGGTAGTTCCGGGATGCGTCCCAGGGTCGAGGTGCCCACTACATCATCATATTGAGGGCGAGGTCCCTATTGTCAGCGGTATTGGGTCGAGGTGCCCATGGTCGAGGTGCCCCCGTACGGTTGTTGTAGTTCCGGGATGTGTCCTAGGGTCGAGGTTCCCACTACATCATCAGCTTGAGGGCGAGGTCCCTATTGTCAGCGGTGTTGGGTCGAGGTGCCCCAGTTGTCGGTTGTAGTTCCGGGATGCGTACCAGGGTCGAGGTGCCCACTACATCATCATATTGAGGGCGAGGTCCATATTTTCAGCGGTATTGGGTCGAATTGCCCATGGTCGAGGTGCCCCCGTTGTCGGTTGTAGTTCCGGGATGCGTCCCAGGGTCGAGGTGCCCACTACATCATCATATTGAGGGCGAGGTCTCTATTGTCAGCGGTATTGTGTCGAGGTGCCCAGGGTCGAGGTGCCCCCATTGTCGGTTGCAGTTCTGGGATGCATCTCAAGGTCGAGGGCCCACTGCTCATCATCACAGTTCACATTCGTGGTTCGGGAACAAAGCCCAGAGGTCGATGCGCCTCGCCACCATATCTACTACATCATCAAATCGGTTCGAAGCAGCGGGCAAACCAGGTGGCAGTTGCGAGCCAGGTAAGTGCAAATGCATTGCACGTACTTTGATAGGATTGTCATTGTCACACACTGCGCAAGTCCCATCAAAGTGGGGGCGACTGTAGGCACTGCATTTTTGCATGTAAGTCCCGATGATGAGTCTCGTATGGAGACACTACCTCTTTGATTGTGAAAGCCGCGCGGGAAACGGACGTTGGAATGGTAAAGTTGGAAATTAGCATTTGGTCGGATTTAACTCGCTTGTTTAGCTTCGGGTTCGCTTGTTGGACCTCCGTTTTAAAACTTAACCTTAGCCCAAGCCCATTAAATCACATCCAATAATATTAAAACATTAAAATATATGTCACAAATTAAAATAAAATAAATCAAACAATTAAATAACTAAATTGAAATTTATTTAAAACTAAATCTAATTATTAAACCTAATTAAATTAAAATCTAATTCCAAAATTAAATAAATCATTTCCAAAATTAAAATAAATCACTTCCTAATTTAAATAATTCACTCACCAAATTTAAATAATTCTTACCTTAAATAAGTAAAATTAAATACACACATAAATTAATAAATTTCTTGTTTCCTTTTCAAAACCAATCCAAAACCTAATTCCTCTCTCACGTCCCTCTCTCTCTATATAACTCAAACCAACCCTAGAGCTCTCGGGGACTCAAGCATAGAAAAAGAAAAGAAACCCTAGCTCTCCACTCTCACGCACCTCTCTCTTCAACCTTTCTCCAGTCTCGGCAACTCACCAGACAACAAATAAACCCTCATCGGCAACCCTTCAACACAGGCACTTGGCAGTTACACTCACACACAGCCACACAACGAAGACACCTTGCACATCACTCACATAAAATACACACTCCACCGACACAATAAGCTTCACACACCATATTGCCCCCAACGGCCACCACTCTTATTCACCACAAACACGCCCATTCACGTAACAACACACAAGAATAAACCCCAATCGGCCTCTCTCTCTCGCTCATCTTTCTTCCTCTCCACAAGACACACGTCCCATGAACACAAAGCAAAACAGACATAAACCACAAACTGACCGATGCACTAAAGACACAAGAAATCTCTCTCGGCCACTCTCCTCACGCTAAACACAGATCCACAAGCCGTGAAGCATGACCACGATAAATCCATGCCACTGTCCTCATCGCCACTCTGAAACCAAAATAGCCACACACAAGTCTTTTCACTCCTCACGACAAAACAAAAGCCACGCCCACACCCTACAGCAAGCCTCACTCAAAGCCCATCTTTTCTTCTCGGCAGCTCCTCAATAACTAAACAAAGAAAACCCTAGATCAATACAGAACACACGCCCTTAGCAACCATACCCACACTAACGTCACGTAAGCCATCGCCCAGACCATCACGCCTAGTCACCTTCAACAACCACTGCCCCTTTCATTCATGCATTACCCTGCCATTCACTAAATAAACCCTTCAACAGCCCTCCTTCACCACCCTCAAACTCTCACATTTAGCCCTCCACACAACCCCAAACTCACACCAAACTGCCCACTGCACAGCCCATTCACTGTCGAGAATAGCTTCCAGCCACTGCCCAGTTTCACGTAACTTTGACCCCCTAAAACAGTCCAGAAATCACCCCAAAACTGTACTAAAAAAACTACACAAAACCCCCTTCAAAGCTGCCTAAAAACAGCAGCCATTTGCCTTCCAAAAACCGCACCAACTGTCCCTAAAAAACAAAAAAACAGTGGCCTAAAAACAGCAGCAAAATAGCAGCGAAACGGAGTGAAAACAGCAGCCTGAACAGCAAAACAGCGAGGAAAGACGTTGAGTTAGTGGACCGGGAGAGTTGCGGATCATCCACCCTTCCAACGGACGTGTAACGCCCTTTCGTGAGACGACAAAAGAGTTTAGACCTGAGGGCACCTTTTTATTTATTATCTTTCGTTTATTTTGTTTATTTTAAAAATATTATCGCATGAGAGTCGTTTGAAGCATGTTGTGATTGTTGGATGAGCGGAATATGTGTTCCCTTCTGTGCTATATAGGATGGAAACCCAGACGTAAATTCCGTAGCCGAATCCGAATGGACGGTAGTGCGGTTTGTACTCGGGATACAATGCCACGTACCACTTAAGAGACACGTATTTCGTCTCATCTAAACTTGTGTTTGAGCATGATGTAGTTCGTAGATTATTTAGTTATTAATTAAAGCATGATGTAGTCTAGTTTATTGTTTATTTTCAAGCATGATTATGTAATTTTTTGCATGGTATTTTGTTTAGTTTATGAACATGTTTAAATAGTTATTTGTTTATTTTGGTTTAATGGCTCAATATGCTCATTGTGTGATATTGTGTGTTCGCCGTTTAAAAACTTATTTTCGAGCATGCAAACATAGATTAGGAGTTATTTTGATGAATGCATACTAGAAGTAGATTACCCTTGAGCATGAATGTTGAATAGATTCGGTTAAGTTTATTGCACAAATCATATCATCACAAGTGGCATAAGTAAGGGACCATTCCGAACCCAACGGTTTGAGGACTTCCCTTGCGAGGGGTGAGTGCGGCCTTAACCCTTTGTCCAGGTTTACACCGGGTGGCGACTCCATGTTATTTCGTACTCCCAACCGGGCCGCGAGCCCGGAACAGCATGCGTCGCCCAGTTTCTGTGTCCTACAGTCTGGCGACTCCACTGGGGATCTAGAGAATCGGCCTCGAAATCATGTCTTGTGATGTGTATAATTTGTGCTTTAGTTGACCGTTTCTATAGTGGGTTGAGGGAGTTCAATCAAAGGCATTGTCATAAACCCACATGTGAACGATAGTTGTATATCCTATAGAAGTTGCCCCTTTATGCTTTTGATAACCACATGCATATTATATCTCATATGTCGCATGCATCTCATGCATACATGCATCATGTTAACCCCGTGTCTTAAAAGCCATCATAGATATTCGTTGGGTCAAAGAAGGAAAAAAGAATTGTCAAAGAACGGTTTAGCAAACATGGATAGCGAGGAAAAGGAAATCGAGAAATAGAAAACCTTACGACAAGGATAGAAAGACCATTGGGGGGGCCTTTAAAAAAAAGAAAAAAAATTATTTGTTTTTAGTCCCTGAATAGTTAGACATAAGTCCGATGATGAAATTGATTGCTTTAGGGAGAAGTCTTAGAAACGATAAACTCTTGATGTGCTTTTATCTGATGCTTTGAATTGTTGATCTATGATAGACTCGTAAGCACTTCACTATAGGTTCTTAGCGGTGAAAACCTAAGTATTTAGCAAGGTGACTAGTTGAAGAAATTTGCGGGTCGATGAATGACCGTTTGCTTAGATGTCTATCCTGACTTGCTTGTGTTATGATGTGTGGTATGGTTGAAAAAAAAAATCTCTAAATAAAAGAAATAAACCGCCTATAACCGATAAGCGTGAAGCTACCCATGGGCGAGTATTAGGACCACCATGAGGAGAAATGCTACCTTAAAGGGTAGGTGTGTTGAAAAAAAAAGAAAGAAAGAAAATGAAAAAAAAGAAGAAGTTCAAAATGAAAAGAGAAAAGAAAGACAAGAGAAAAAGAGAAAGAAAACCATACCACATTGAGACAGAAAAGCAACTGCAGGCATAATTGAGACATCTAGGTTGGTTTGACCCCATTGATCCGATTTTTGAAACAAAATCATTGAGTTAGCTTACCTAGGGATGAATCTGCAAAGGAACCTTTGCACACACAACTTGAGTCTGGCTTAGATCATTATTCAAAGACTTGGATTTGAGTTACGTTGAAGGTTTTGAAGGTTCTCTGGTTTCAATACTGAGCATTCTTTGAGGGCAATAAAATGTGTAACTTGGGACTATTTCGTAGCATGTGATATAGTATGATATGGAAGGCCCCACCATGTGGTTCATCTTGACTGTTGGTTTTTTATTAAGGTCCCAAGATCAAACAAGCAATGAAATTAATGTGTAAATACATCGACGAAGATAGCGGAATACTTACATCCATCGGTTGAGTCGATTTGAAAACGTTTCAAGCCATGAAAGCTCACTGGCTTGTGTACATGAACTGAGCAATTTGCTCACTGGAATGAGCTGATTCGAGCCTCATTTCGGAGCTCCAAACTTGACGGATGAGTCCCGCCACATGGGTGAACCTCCCTAACACCTTCGCAATAGACGCAAGTGTGCTAGCACTTGATTTCATCGAATGAAAATCACTCATTGCCTCCCTATTATCCACGCCAAAACTGGTATGAAACCAGTGAAGAAATGCTTCAAATGGCGTGAGGAGAGAAGAGAAATGGGAGAGAGAGAAAGGTGGAAAAAGTGTCAAGACTTGTTAAAGTATATACCAAAATAATGCCTTATATATTTTCCTAGAAAATATATTAAAACCAATTACCAAAACATTTAATAAAATAAAGTAAATGTAAAAGTCTTCACAAGTCACTATTCCACCAACACCCATCACTATTCACATGTCACTTATTAAAGTGATTTGATGTGTGTCATTCAATCAATCATCAATCAAATCAATCAATCAATCATCAATCACTCAAAGTGACTTTTGATTTGACGCTTGATGTGACGATTGATTTGACGCTTGATGTGACTTGCGTCGCCGCACTCAAATTCGAAATACGAATGCGCTCGCAATCACACTCGGGCTCGGGTTCGTTAATTCCAAATTAACAATTTTTCCGTCGCGTCGTAATTAGATGATTCCGCCTAGCGAATTCACTATTCACGTCGCTAACGAATTAATTCTAAATTAATTCGTTCGCCCGAATTAAAATCTAATTTTAATTCCGCGTCGAAATCCAATTTCGTTTAATATATCGAATATATTAATTTAATCGATTAATTCCGAATTAATCGTTCTCTCTCTTTAGACGATATTTTATCCGAGATAAAATATCTCCGTAATTAATCCCAGATTAATTTTTTCTCTTCTTCTATATAATCCCAGATTATTAATGAGTGCGAGTTATGCGTCATCGGTGCATTATCGGGAAGCGACCATGAGATCCCCGGATAATTTAGCGGTAAATACGGTCGTCGGTGTGCCCGAATCACGTACGTACCAAGTACTACGTTCTACCGATTTACAAGACAAGGTCGACTCCTAGCAAAGCACCAAGTTTACCCAATTCTCCGGACATATCCTTTTAAAGAATATTAAGATCTATATCAAGCGTAGTATACAATTGTATTGTATTGCGTATATCGATCCAGTATCGGACGATCACATGTTAGGCCTGGGGCTGGAAATGTGTCTGCCCCGTACGAAACATATATCGGACATCAAGCAACTAGTCTCTGTGAATCGGGCAATCCTGACCTAGTCAAATTGTCCCGACAGTTGCAACCTTTTATAGAGCACTAGTTCTGTATCCTGCGCGATCATCAACTCCATATGTCTGAAGTGACACTTCCATCTTGACATCACACCCAGTACACTACGATTCCTGATAAACCCAGAAGAGGTGAACACAGAACTTGTTAAAGCCCCCCAACCACCAAAACCAAAGTTTACCGATTGTCGCAAGTACTAGCGATGCAAGTCTCAGGTTAAGACCATATACACCTACCCTGATGCGGCCTCCCATAGACACGCAGACATACTACCAATGGGATTCTGCGGGGTCTATCCAGAGCGAAGCTGTTTCCCGTACCATCGGTGAAACACGACCTCCTATCGCACTTGCATAAGTATCCAATACTTATATATATGAGAACTATGTCGTTGTGCCCTCACAACGCACACAAGTGCAATACTAGCCTATTCCGCATTATCGATGTCCAGTCTCGATAATACTACGGCTAGGGATATTTAATGATTAATCCTTTGTGGACTGATACTGTCTCATATCATCTCAATCCAGGAACTAATCATAGGGACCTCTCATCATTATATATCTATGGTGATCTAATCACAAATGATGAGAGTGCAATTTCTTTATTACATAGTTAATTTGCTACAACAACACAATGATCTGTGCAAATAGTGACGCTATGGGTCATATTATCCAACAATCTCCCACTTGGCACATAGCCAGTCACTCGAGTGTCCAACACCCGAACTATGTATGGTTCGCTCAAATTGCTGAGAAAAGGTTTTCGTCAGCGGATTTGTTTGATTATCGTTTGACGCGATTTATACGATCATCACATCGTCACGATGTATGATCCGAACGAATCAGATGATATAGAAGTATATATCTGGATCGTCGATGAGACCTTTAATTCCTTAGCATGTGCTGACGCCTAGCTCAGCTGCTAACAGAACTATATCTAATCTAATTAGATTTATTTCAACCCAAAAGACTTCTATTGCTGCCTCAGCTGCAGCAATAATCCGCATTTGTTGTTTATTCGGCAACAGTTATCTTGCTTGGAAGATTTCCAGCTCACTGTCCCGTTATTCAAACTTTATAGTACCGTAGTATTTAATCCTTTGGAAACTTGCTGCAGTGATCCCAGTCACTCAAGTTCTCCTTCTCCATAGTTTAAGACAACATCTTTAGTTCTCTGAGATACTAACATATGTTCTTAATTTCAATCCAGTGACTATCACTTGGATTGACCGGATTGTGACTCCATATGCTCGAAGCGTATGAGACATCAATACAAGTACATTTTAAATGTACAATTTCTCAGAGAGTGTTAACAACTCCAAATCTATCCCAGTAGATCTTTATTCCTTGAATAAAGGTTGTTACTCCCCAGAATTCTATGGAGAATTTCTATGAAAGAATATCTATGAAAGCCAAGCTTTCACCAATTGCTTTATGGGAATTTAACTGTCAGTGCGCTCCCACTAACCTCCTTATATACACAAGAATTATTTTGTTTTGAGTCAAATCATAAACCATTATGATTATTTCAAAACGACAGTTCCAAGAACTTTATGCTTGCTTCAATCCAAACATGGATTGAATAATCCGCAAACCTTGTTTGTCGGTTATACAAAATCGTCAGAATGTTATAAACATTCTCCAAAAGCTTTCCTTTTCAGGAAAGCGATTTTGATTTGTAACTGACATATTTCATAAATGAAATATACAGTTATCAACAAGCATCTTCAAAATGGATTTACCATGGCAACAAGCAAAAGGTTGAACCGTTATTAACACGATGTTGATACGATACCTTCCGTCAAAAGCCTAGCTTTGTACGTAGGTATGTTGCCATCCATGTATGTCTTCCTTGAAGACATTTAATGTACCAATAGGCACAATGCCTTGTGGTACAACAACTAGTATCTGAAATAGCTGTTATACATGGAATCCATTTCGGACTCATGGCACTTTGCCATAATAGGGAGTCGATACCTCGTATCACTTTCTCAAAATGTAGTCGGTGGATATACCTTCATAAGATTGACATCTTTATGAGGTTAGATCAGAAACCCATACCCTAGGTTGTTTTCTGACTATATCTGATCTACGAAGTTCTTGTGTATTTGAAGATTAATGGTACAGATTCATTATTGATGAACTGTTTGTGTTCCATTAAGGACTTCGTGCCTTGAACAGTATTACTCCGATTTTCATCGAGTATCACTATACTCCCACTGACCACTGGATATCGGTATTCCTCTCAGGAAAACCGCATGGTGAGCAACAATCACATTGTTCTCATGTGAGATTTACAAGTACTATACTTAAGGTTTCCATTAGGATAACCTATATTGGCACTTATCCAATTTGGGTCTTTTAGTTTGGTATCATCCAAACGTTATGCCTGGCATACCCAAATTATCAGGAGAGAAACCCCGTTTCTTCCCTGTTCATATCCTATATGACATCTGTCAAACAGATTTTCATGGAACCTTATTCTAAATAAGTTTTGCACTGTAAATACATATCATGTAGAAGGAAATAGTAGCTCAGAGCGACTCGTGATAAACCTAATCATGTCCAACCAAATTCGGTTTTAGTTCGGACACACCGTCTAACAGACGTGTCTTGAGAGGAGTCCTTATATGAAAGAATATCGTACTCTTTCATGTAAATATGAAACTTACTGCTTAAGTATTTTTCATTACGGTCTTACCGTGGCAGCATAATACTATAGCCGATCTGTTTTTCTATTTCGTGTCGAAACTCTAAAATTTCCGATTTGTGTTCTTTAAAAGAAACACATAACCATAACGTGATGCTACATCCGTTAAGGTCACGAAACATTCATGTTCACATCTAGTCCAGCTAGATATGGGCCCACATACTTCACCATGAATAGGGCTGACAGATCGGTGGCACTTTTACTATTACAAAGTAAATAGTATTTTAGGTACTTTACCTAACAAACTAGATTCGCATACCTTATTTGAATAGTCAAATCAGTCCTAGTACCCACTCTTCAAAAGTGTGGATATACGAGTCTTCTTTAATTGTGTCCTAGACAACAATGCCACAAATAAGTCTCTATTGATCAAATCAATTTGAGCTATTTATTTGTCATTTTATATGTTTGAGATTTTTCTTATATTCAAAATATAAATTCTGTTATTTACATCTAATGTATTTTATCTCAGTATCATCTTTATATAATAAAACACTTAGTGTTCTATAATATAAAGGTTTTATCCGCAATGGATTAAACACTGATATAGAGATAATGTCTCTAGTCAAACTAGTTACATTATAACAGTTCCTAATTTAAGTACATACCCAAAGGGTAGTTCCTAAACTTAGGTATCCACGGTCGAAACAGCGACTTTCGTCCAGTTTCCGATTTGCAGAGAAATCTCGGCTTGAAGTCAGTATCCAGCTCATAGCGGATTCTGAACATCAATACATATATTTTATGTACCACACTAAGTATTTAAAATCTAATTTTAATACTAGTTGTGAACATACTTTGACAAATATTTTTAAAGTTAGAGCCTCGCCCTTTCTTTAATTCTTTCGTGTCTTCCATATCCAAATGGTAGTCACTTTGGGATATGTCAATTAATATTTCACAAACCTTTGGCCAAGCCTTGGGTTTCGGAATGTCGAAACGATATGCACCTTGTGCTACATGCCCAATTGCAAACTTTGACTTTTCTCCACTAGAATAGTCAATTATTCTCCAAGAATTATTAATTACAATTTTAATACTTTTAAATCTAAGATAGATTTATTATAAGTATATTAATTAAGCATTAAAGTCATCATCACATAAATCTTCCAAAGATTTTATGCTCTACTATTTGCTTAATTATGGGCTTAGTCATAATAAGTTATTTTATCAAATAAATTAACCTATTATTAATTCCCAATTGAAAATTAAATCATTTAAAACATTAATCCCAAGGATTATATATTTTAAATATTCAACCTTTCAATTCTTTCTTGATTTTAATAGTCCAACTATTTAATCATTTTAATAGGTACTATTTATTATAATGATTACAATATCCAATTATTTAATCAACTATAATTTTAATATTGATTACTATAATCCAATTATAAAATCAACTATCATTTAATTCAATTATATTGATTACTATAATCCAATTATAAAATCAACTATATATTGAATGAGTTTGTATATAGTCCAACTATATATATAATTTAAAACAACATAAAATATTAGTCCAACTAATACTTTTGATTAATACGACGAGTAAAATATAAATGAGCGTGTTTAGCGAGTAATTGAACGATTGTTGCAAATTCAATACTTACCTCCCACTATTTTTCGTCGAGCCTCTAACCCTCTGTGGAGTACTCGGGAAACCGTGTTTCCTAGTGGGCTAGGATCCTATTAAATAACATACAACCTTGACTTTGGCCAACAAGCTGTATGCTATTTAACTAGGTAGATCTCACAGATCAATTGGATCCAATCCAATTCCTAGATCCGGTTAGGTGGACATCCAAGTCCTAAACATATTACTTATGCCAATGTATCTAATACATTTTCCTGACCATATCCTCCGAATCATCTAGGCCTTGGCTTTGGCACAATAAACCTAATGACTCCAGTTAAGCGGGACCCATTGACAAGGAAAGTTTCGTAATCAATGTCGTTGGACAAGAAGTGATCTTGACTTTGGCCAACAAATCACAACTTGGACAAGACACCGATGTGGAACAAAACCCTCATGATTCAAATACATCCAATTGACAAGGTCTTGACTTTGGCCAACAAACCAATGCCAATTGGATCTTGAACAAGAATCATTCAATGGAAGGATAATCGCTTAATATAGAACGAGGGTTTTTCTCGCGTGCAAATTGGCTACCAATTTAATTATCTTTGTTAAGGTCTCATCATCATACACCCTTAAACATGCATTCTAAATACATAATAAAGCGAGTATGAAAATAAATAATAATGATATGCGGATGGATACTTTACACATTGATCCTAGATTAAATCTCTCCCTTTCTCACTCAAGCTAGCACTAGTATTACTTCTACCCGTTACACTACACTTCTAAAGAACCTCATATACATAGAGGGGAATAGGTGAGAAGAGAATACAAAGAGAATGAAGGTGATAAGGCTGGACACGCAGGTCCAATTTAATAAATCGAATTTATTACAACAATTTCTAAAATTGCCCACCCAACTAATATCCATCCGATATACATTATTCATTCAACACAACCACGTATTCACACACATAAGCATGCTATCAATCAATCTAATCAAATTAATTAATCTGATAATTAAGTGATCATCCAATGTTCAAACTCGTTTTTGCGAATAAGTACTTAAAGTACGAATTCATGAATTAAATTAAACTACATCATTAAATCAAATTTAACATGCATTTAATACTAATTCACTATTCAATTCCAAATTAAATATTGCACTTTATTTAATACCTTTTACGATTTAAATTCCAAATTTAATCGTAACGCGTCTCAAAGACCGATTAACGTCCAACGTCAATTCAATTAAAGTCCAATGGGCTTTTAATTGATTTAATAAGGCGTGGACTTTTGGTCAACTCGGGTCAAACTGATAACCAAAGTCCAATCCGGGATTTACCCCATAAGCCCATAAATCATCTTGGCCCATTAGGCCCAATTGAACTTCAAAGGTTCATTAGTCGCATTTGGGCTTTATGGTTAAGGTTTTGGGCCCAATTGGATCCAATCCACTTGGCCTAAACCAAACTTGATAAATCAAGCCCAATAGGCCCAAATACAACATTAAAGTCCAATTTCTAAAATTAGGCCCAATTAATTAAATATACAAAATCCAATTTCATATTCAATTAACCTAAAGTGCATTACATGATTAATCAACTAAATCAATATTTCTAAAACACCATATTAGTCCAATTAATCATGCTCATTATCATTATCACATGTCCAACACATAAATGATAAAATCAAACCCATTACATGCTTCCATGCTCTCGGCCAAAAGAGGGATTTTGTGTCCGATTCGGTTTCGATCCAATCGAACCTACAATCGACATCAAATCACCATCCGATTTGATTTTATACACATCCAATGTCACAAAATCAAAAACACCAAGACATTAGGGCATATACACCAATTCAGCCAAGGTAAGGTTTTGGGGATTTTGTCCAATTCGAAATCCAATCCAATTCGATTCAAATTAACGTCAACCTAATCGATTCTAACTCATCAAATGAATTAAAAAATCAAAAAATCCAAGATCCCAAAATTCAATATACATTCGGCCATGGCATTAATTTTGGGGAAAATAATTCCAAATCATTTTTTGTCAAATTAGTCCAACCAAAATGAAATTAAACATGTTATAAGTATACTCAAACAAACAATTTATTCAAATCATGCTCAAATCACATTTACCCAAATTTTAAGCCCTACAAATTTCATGCTTGAACCTAAGCTCTTGATGCCATTGTTGGTTTTTTATTAAGGTCCCAAGATCAAACAAGCAATGAAATTAATGTGTAAATACATCGACGAAGATAGCGGAATACTTACATCGATCGGTTGAGTCGATTTGAAAACGTTTCAAGCCATGAAAGCTCATTGCCTTGTGCGCATGAACTGAGCAGTTTGCTCACTGGAATGAGCTGATTCGAGCCTCATTTCGGAGCTCCAAACTTCGACGGATGAGTCCCGCCTCATGGGTGAACCTCCCTAACACCTTCGCAATAGACGCAAGTGTGCTAGCACTTGATTTCATCGAATGAAAATCACTCATTGCCACCCTATTATCCACGCCAAAACTGGTATGAAACCAGTGAAGAAATGCTTCAAATGGCGTGAGGAGAAGAAGAGAAATGGTGCCCCAGTTGTCGGTTGTAGTTCCGGGATGCGTACCAGGGTCGAGGTGTCCATTACATCATCATATTGAGGGCGAGGTCCCTATTTTCAGCGGTATTGGGTCGAAGTGCCCATGGTCGAGGTGCCCCCGTTGTCGGTTGTAGTTCCGGGATGCGTCCCAGGGTCGAGGTGCCCACTACATCATCATATTGAGGGCGAGGTCTCTATTGTCAGCGGTATTGGGTCGAGGTGCCCCCGTTGTCGGTTGCAGTTCTGGGATGCATCTCAAGGTCGAGGGCCCACTGCATCATCATCACAGTTCACATTCGGTGGTTCGGGAACAAAGCCCAGAGGTCGATGCGCCTCGCCACCATATCTACTACATCATCAAATCGGTTCGAAGCAGCGGGCAAACCAGGTGGCAGTTGGCGAGCCAGGTAAGTGAAAATGCATTGCACGTACTTTGATAGGATTGTCATTGTCACACACTGCACAAGTCCCATCAAAGTGGGGGCGACTGTAGGCACTACATTTTTGCATATAAGTCCCGATGATGAGTCTCGTATGGAGACACTACCTCTTTGATTGTGAAAGCCGCGGGAAACGGACGTTGGAAGGGTAAAGTTGGAAATTAGCATTTGGTCGGATTTAACTCGCTTGTTTAGCTTCGGGTTCGCTTGTTGGACCTCCGTTTTAAAACTTAACCTTAGCCCAAGCCCATTAAATCACATCCATAATAATTAAACATTTAAAATATATGTCACAAATTAAACTAAAATAAATCAAAACAAATTAAATAACTAAATTGAAATTTATTTAAAACTAAATCTAATTATTAAACCTAATTAAATTAAAATCTAATTCCAAATTAATAAATCATTTCCAAAATTAAAATAAATCACTTCCTAATTTAAATAATTCACTCACCAAATTTAAATAATTTCTTACCTTAAATAATTAAAATTAAATACACACATAAATTTAATAAATTTCTTGTTTCCTTTTCAAAACCAATCCAAAACCTAATTCCTCTCTCACGTCCCTCTCTCTCTATATAACTCAAACCAACCCTAGAGCTCTCGGGGACTCAAGCATACAAAAAGAAAAGAAACCCTAGCTCCTCACTCTCACGCACTTCTCTCTTCAACCTTTCTCCAGTCTCGGCAACTCACCAGGCAACAAATAAACCCTCATCGTCAACCCTTCAACACAGGCACTTGGCAGTTACACTTACACACACAGCCACACAACGAAGACACCTTGCACATCACTCACATAAAATACACACTCCACCGACACAATAAGCTTCACGCACCATATTGCCCCCAACGGCCACCACTCTTATTCACCACAAACACGCCCATTCACGTAACAACACACAAGAATAAACCTCAATCGGCCTCTCTCTCTCGCTCATCTTTCTTCCTCTCCACAAGACACACGTCCCACGAACACAAAGCAAAACAGACATAAACCACAAATTGTCCGATGCACTAAAGACACAAAGAAATCTCTCTCAGCCACTCTCCTCACGCTAAACACAGATCCACAAGCCGTGAAGCATGACCACGATAAATCCATGCCACTGTCCTCATCGCCACTCTGAAACCAAAATAGCCACACACAAGTCTTTTCACTCCTCACGACAAAACAAAAAGCCACGCCCACACCCTACAGCAAGCCTCACTCAAAGCCCATCTTTTCTTCTCGGCAGCTCCTCAATAACTAAACAAAGAAAACCCTAGATCAATACAGAACACACGCCCTTAGCAACCATACCCACACTAACGTCACGTAAGCCATCGCCCAGACCATCACGCCTAGCCACCTTCAACAACCACTGCCCCTTTCATTCATGCATTACCCTGCCATTCACTAAATAAACCCTTCAACAGCCCTCCTTCACCACCCTCAAACTCACACATTTAGCCCTCCACACAGCCCCAAACTCACACCAAACTGCCCACTGCACAGCCCATTCACTTCTGAGAATAGCCTCCAGCCACTGCCCAGTTTTCACGTAACTTTGACCCCCTAAAACAGTCCAGAAATCACCCCAAAACTGTACTAAAAAAACTACACAAACCCCCCTCAAAACCGCCTAAAAACAGCAGCCCTTTGCCCTCCAAAAACCGCACCAACTGTCCCTTAAAACAACAAAAACAGTGGCCTAAAAACAGCAGCAAAATAGCAGCGAAACGGAGTGAAAACAGCAGCCTGAACAGCAAAAAAGCGAGGAAAGACGTTGAGTTAGTGGACCGGGAGAGTTGCGGATCATCCACCCTTCCAACGGACGTGTAACGCCCTTTCGTGAGACGACAAAAGAGGTTAGACCTGAGGGCACCTTTTTATTTATTATCTTTCGTTTATTTTGTTTATTTTAAAAATATTATCGCATGAGAGTCGTTTGAAGCATGTTGTGATTGTTGGATGAGCGGAATATGTGTTCCCTTCTGTGCTATATAGGATGGAAACCCAGACGTAAATTCCGTAGCCGAATCCGAATGGACGGTAGTGCGGTTTGTACTCGGGATACAACGCCACGTACCACTTAAGAGACACGTATTTCGTCTCATCCAAACTTGTGTTTGAGCATGATGTAGTTCGTAGATTATTTAGTTATTATTTAAAGCATGATGTAGTCTAGTTTATTGTTTTTTTTCAAGCATGATTATGTTATTTTATGCATGGTATTTTGTTTAGTTTATGATCATGTTTAAATAGTTATTTGTTTATTTTGGTTGAATGGCTCAATATGCTCATTGTGTGATATTGCGTGTTCGCCGTTTTAAAACTTATTTTCGAGCATGCAAACTTAGATTATGAGTTATTTTGATGAATGCATACTAGAAGTAGATTACCCTTGAGCATGAATGTTGAATAGATTCGGTTAAGTTTATTGCACAAATCATATCATCACAAGTGGCATAAGTAAGGGACCATTTTGAACCCAACGGTTTGAGGTCTTCCCTTGCGAGGGGTGAGTGCGGCCTTAAATCTTTATCCCGGTTTACACCGGGTGGCGACTCAATGTTATTTCGTACTCCCAATCGGGCCGCGAGCCCGGAACAGCATGCGTCGCCCAGTTTCTGTGTCATACATGTGCTTTATTAGCGGGACTCTCTAAGTTCAGGTGTATCTGTCATAAAAATAATTTTCATGTCTGTAATTTTCCCACTCGAAAATTACGACGACCACAAATAGCCACTATGAACCATACAAATCGAGATAATCACATACGTATAGTCCATCCGTCACAGGTCATCCGAATTGTACCGGAGATATAGATAAAACGTCAAATCTCCATAATGTACAATTATGTATATCGTGACATATAATCGTGATTCTCTACGCAAATACTCGAAACAGTTGCGCAATATACCCTGGCCAAGGATTTTAGAGTATCATGAAGTGGATGCCTATATTCCGTACACGGGATTGACAGATCCTCTCTGGATACATCACAGGATATCGAGAGCATCAGTCCACACCCAACAGACAGTGTATAAGCTTTTAACAATCCTGATGAATAATTGGTATCGTATACCAATTATAAATTTGTATTTTGCCCAAATCTCTCATGACATTCATAAGTATCATATTTTCACCAAATTACAATTTTTCCCTTAATGCGATTTTACGGAAAATTCCCAAAACACTTCCGAAACAATTCCAAAAATTCTAGAAATTTTTCCTACATATTATTATATAATCAATTACATCCACAACAACTCAATTTCACAAATTAAGCCAAATTGAATTAATTACAAATTAATCAAATTATTCAATTCATTACCATAATCAAATCCGATTTGATCAATCCAAAAAGTCTCACCATAAAGTTACTCTAAAATAATTCTAGGTCACTTATGAGTGGCTAATTTTGTTGGGGTTTTGGGCGATGGGCACAGCGGAAGCGCGGTTCGGGCGAAATCGTAATTTAAAACTTTTCCAAATTACCGAATAATTATTCAATATCTAATATGAATAATTTATTCATATTTCACCTAAACCTATTTATTCAATATCAAATAGAGATATAATTTTAATAGAAACTTCGTGAAACTTTTACGAAAAATATTTTTCCGCAAAATGACGCAAAACACGTTTTTGACCGAACCGACCATCCAACACTTATGGGGACTGCCCAGGTCAGCCCCAATAGTGTTAGGGCAGTTCATGGGCTGCCCTAATAGTGATGAACTCACTGTTTGGATAGTCATCACCCAGTTGGCTCAAAAATCACCTCGTAACGCCGTTTTTGGCCGTTTTCGCTTATTTCAACTCTGAAACACTTTTCGGCAATTGTTCCAACTCCCAAAACACATCCAATACATTCATAACACATTATTTTCATCACAAAATTTCCAGTTTGCACAGATCTGATCCAGAACCGAAAATTAAGATTTTTCATGCTTTAAATCCAATTTTTCAAGATTAAATCAATTAATCAAAATACCAAATCAAGTCACCACATATAAACAACCCAAGAACAATTCTAGGCATTACAAAAGTGGTCATAACACTCTAGAATGACAACATGTCATCTAATGACCAAATTGGATACTAATTACAATAATTTCATCCAACTAGACTTCACACATGCACACAAGCTTCCAATTCATCATCCACAACTAAAAGCCCCAATTTTTCAGAATTGAAGGAACCCTAGAACCTTTCTAAATCATCAAGAAACAAGAAACTAAATTTCTAAGCTTAGGGTTCAAGTAGATTACCTTTAATCTTTTGTTTCCTAAGCTTTTTTCTTTGATTTTCCTTCAATTCTTCATGGATTCTTCAAATAGAATTTTAAGACCCATTTTGAGAGCTCATTCGGTCATGGAGTTAGGTTAGATGATGAAGAAAACAATTTCCCTTTTTGAAACCTAATGACCAACTCTGTGGGGGGCAAAATGGTCAATTTTCCTTTTCAATTTCATTAAATTAAAATGATAATATGATAAGCTTTATCTTAAACAAATCAAATTTGTACACATAAGCCTAATAAAGTCATGCCACTTGAACCAATCATAATTGGACAAATTCCATAACATTTATGGAAAAAGTTTAATTTATTAATTATTCAAATATTTAACAACTAAATATCCAAATAATCAATTAATATAATTATTATTATATATATGTATTTTTACTTACAATAAATAAAAAATACATATATTTATGGCATGTGTCAAAATCTCATTTGACGAATAATTAATGTGTATCTAATCGTATTATGTATCAAATACAAATACACAATAATTACGATTGACTAAAATTGCCCATATGCATGTGTTATCGTTTAACCGTTTAAACGACTCGAATTAATTAACTTAATCCGATGAAGTGTTATGAATAATCTGTATTATTCATATCGCGTTGCCCAAGTGCTCAACGAGTACACTTCATATTGTGGGACTCTCTAAGTTTAGGCTTATCCGTCACGAAATCCAATTTCGTGTCCATAATTCACCCACTCATGAATTATGATGACCACGTATAATCTCGCTAAACTATGCAAGCCGAGGTAATTGCATACATATAATTCCTCCATCACAGGCTATCCATATTATACATGGGATATAGATGAGAACGTCAAATCTGTTTGATATAATATAGTCGACTTTCAATTTACGATCTCTAAATAACACTCGGAACAAATTTCCGAAGTTGGATTTACTAGATCGTAAACACATGAGGATGCCTATGCCCTGTACACAGAACTGACGGATCATATCTTGATACGCACTGGATATCATGAGCATCAGTCCACACCCAACGAACAGGCGCAGGTCTGATCTAAATATATCCGTGACGTGACTACCATCAAATTATGGAGGATAACTCATATATCCCTGTGGTATCTCAAGTTAAATGACCATTATGCTCGCTCAACTCGAGAAGATTCATATTGACGTTGATATACCATATATTAGGAAATCTTCAGTGAGTCGTTCAGTGTCTTATCAATAAACACCTACATGTCTATACGAGTCTCCCGAGACTCATGGTTCACTGGGATAAACCATCGGACCAAGTCACGATATACAACATGTACTGGTCTCAACAGATTTTACTAACCAACCCGTGTTAGTAAATCTTGACCATGAACTTTATTTAAGAATATATATATCTTATAGTGCGCTTCCCAATGTCAATTACAAACTACGTTGTAACTGTGTACTATATTGTAAATCATAGGGTCTTTGTCTAATATACACGTATCACTAAACCATATTTAGTTTCGATCTAATCATAATCAGATATATAATCGTAATTAGATGGAATAAGAGTATAAAAGACAAGGGTGCTACCAATAATTAAGTAATATTATGAAAAATAGAATTGTTCGTATTTATGAATCAGACATAAATACGATCCGGATTGGTACTCTGAGCACCAACCCTAACAAATATAACTCTAGAATGGCAAAATGAGTATCCAATACCCTAATTGGATCAATTACATTAATTAACATAATTTATTTACACATGAGTAATAAGCTAATCAATAAGGTTTCTAATATGCTACATACATCAAACAAGCATAGATTAAAAACTACATCATATGTTTCATACTTGGAACAAATTGAAATAAATTTTCAACACAAAGGAAATGAGGAATTACCTTAATTCCTTCTAACCATTGTTTGAGGTCCAAATCTTTATTTTCCATGCTTCAATTTGATGACAATCAAACCCATATGAAAAACCCTAATTTTACTCTCTCAAATGAAACCATTTCATAGCAAACAAATCAAGCCAAAAACCATAGCCCCTAATGATCGAATGGACACCATTCTTCATCAAAATGGATGAATGGCCATTTAATCATTTCATAAGCAAATGGCCAAATGGCCTATCACTTCAGCAAATGCAAATGGCCAATTGGCCTTTTATTCACTTCGTAAGCAAAGGGCCAAAATGGCCTATTTATCCAGCAAATGCAAATGGCCATTAAGCCAAGATATATGAAAATAAATCTTTTATTCTCACTTACCTTCATTTTGTTTCTGCCGAAAGTCACCCTAAAAAAATCCAAATTGAAATCACCATTTTTATTTGGAACAATTTGGAGTGAACCACAAAATGAAAACCTAGGGGCAATGAGTCGAAACTTGGCTGTAAATACTGAGGGGTATTTTGTCATTTCAATATTTACAACACTCGGCTATAATCATGCCAAACATGCACCAAATGTGTGGTTTTAATTTTGCCACATGCTTATCAATATAAGCTTAATCATAATAATTAATTAAATTGTGACAAATATAAAATTAACTAAATAACATTACACATGTGACTAACACATGTAAAACTTAATTAGTCATTTGTATAATTAATTAATCAAATAATAATTATTTAATTAATTAATCTACTTGTACAAGTGTTATTCTCCAATTAATATTAATGTGTATCTAATCAAATTATATATCATATATACATACACATTAAATAATAAAATACCTCAGCATTTGTAACATTATGAATAATCAAATTATCTGTAATAAATTGCCCTAGTGCTCTACGAGTGTGTTTTATTAACGGGACTCTCTAGGTTCAGGTGTATCTGTCACAAAAATAATTTTCGTGTCCGTAATTTGCTCACTCATAAATTACGACGACCACAAATAACCACTGTGAACCATATAAGTCGAGATCATCACATAAGTATAGTCCCTCCATCACAGGTCATCCGAATTGTACTGGAGATATAAATAAAACGTCAAATCTCCATAGTGTACAATTCTGTATATCGCGACGTATAATCGTGATTCTCTACGCAAATACTCGGAACAGTTCCGCAATATACCCTTGCCAAGGATTTTAGAGTATCACGAAGTGGATGCCTATATCCCGTACACGGGAATGACGGATCCTCTCTTAACAATACATCACAAGATATCGATAGCATCAGTCCACACCCAACAGACAGGCGGAGGTCTGATTGTCGTCAAAGTGTAGAGGATAACTCACACATCCACAATGGTATCTCAAGTCGAAGGACCGCTATGCTACTCGACTCGAGAAGATTCCTATTAACATAGGTGTACCCTCTATTAGGAATCTTCCGATGAGTCATTCAGTGTTTATCAAATAAACACCTACATATTATACGAGTCTCCCAAGACTCATTGTTCATTGGGATAAACTATCAGACCAAGTCTCAATATACGACATGTACTGGTCTCAGCAGATTTTACCAACCGACATGTGTCAGTAATGTAAGTGTTCCTAGAACATGCCAGGATCGTCTAAGAGTGATTCGAGTGTGAATTATCAAGTGAGTTGCGAAATAACCTTACATTGATAGGATGAGTTTCAAAACTTTTTCCATGTATTTGATGAAGCTCAAGCTTTCTTAAGTGTTTCCAACACTTGGGTGAGTTTCCCTATCACCTTGATTCACTCCTTTATGTGCTAGCAAGAACAAATTTTTGAAAGAAAATTTTCCCTTCCAATGGAAGCCATATTCGGCCAGGAGAGAAGAAATGGGATAGATGAATAGTAAGTCATATTCCAAAGTTGGCTTGCCTTAATTTATATTAGGTTGGTGTGTAGGATTTGGTTTGTGTGTTTTAAAAGCAATCCAAGCCTTTCACACAACCAATTACCAAATTCCATCACTAGTCAAATATTTGATGTAAGTTGGTGGGCCCCACTTAAATTCCAAATTTAAGTCGGACAATCCAACACACAACTTCGCTCGGGCCCGGGTTCGTTTAATTCCGAATTAAACGAAATTCCTGCGACTTAATTAAATCCAATTTAATTAAATAATAATGTCTCGTAATATTATTACGTAAGTCGCTTACGAATTAATTCCAAATTAATTCGTTCGCTAGAATTAAAGTCCAATTTAATTCCGCATTGAAATCAAATTTCAATTAATATATCTAATATATTATTGTAGCCCAATTAAATAAATTAAATAGTAAAATCCAATTTCAATATTAAATTTAGTTTACCGATTAATTCCAAATTAATCGCGTTCTCTTTTCTTGATGAATTTTATCCCAGATAAATTCTCGACGCAATTAATCTCATATTAATTCTTTCTCATGATAATTAATTCCCATATTAATTATTGCTGTGATTAATCTCAGATTAATTTTCTCTCTCATAATTAATCCCAGATTAATTTTCTGTTCGAGTCAAATCTCAACGGTGAATCTTTGGGAAGCGACCCAAGAGATCCCTAGATATGTTGACAGTAAATACGATTATCGGACTGTCCGAATACGTGCATACCCGGTACCACGTTCTTACCGATTTACAAGACATGGTTGGCTTCTAACAAAGCACCGTACCTACCCAATTCTCTAGAAATATTCTTTAAAGGAATATGTAATCTTTGTCAGGCGTAGCATACGTAATATTGCGTATTACGATCCAGTATCGAATATCGCATGCTAGGCCTAGGATTGGAATTGTGTCTGCCCCGTACGAAGCATATATCGGATCTCTGGTAACTAGTCTCTATAATCGGATAATCATGACCTAGTCATATTATCCCGATGACAGCAGTACTTAAGAGTACTAGTTCCATATCCTACGTGATCATCATCTCCATATGACTGAAGTGATACTTCCATCTTAACATCACACCCAATACACTACAATTCTCAGTATACCCATGAGAGGCGTACACATAACCTGTTAAAGCCTGATTACTCCCAAAAATAACTTGCGATTATCACAGTATAGCTGGGGTGTCGATTCCTCAGAGAAATGGTTATAGGAACTAATTTACTCAAACAAAAACGTTAACAATAACTTAATAAATAAAACGATAAATTTGGAATTAAAGTAAAGATAAATGAAATAATGAAAAGATGATAAAAGATAACGGCAGAGAAAAGCAGCAAAGCGTCGGGAATCCCTCTTGCATCAAACTCCTATATTCAGTTATTAATTCCTATTACTACTCAGTTGAAGGTTTCACATCCCAAACCAACAACCGGAACATATTCAATTCTACGCATATTAAATTCTAAGGTAATTATTTTCTCTATGTTAACAGCACACAAAAGTCATCGTTACGAGTTATCTAACGTCGACAATATATCATCAGGAAATACTGCAGCAAAAGACCAACACAGAAAACAACTTTACCAGTCACAATTGAATTCACAAACCACACATAGAAGAAGCATGACTAGATCTATATGAGATTTGACAAAACACAATTTCTGGATTAATAAATCGAAAGATAATAGAAAATAATAAACATCAATTTTATTAAACGATTAAAAGGTAGTTTTTAGGAATTAAAAACTTAAATAATAAAAATCAAACACAAGAGTTCATCCCTAACTTTGCCTATGGGATTAGTTCCTCATAAAAGAAATAAAAATAGCCCGGGATTAGAGAGACATATCGCTCTAAATCATCACGACTCCGCGTCCCGGCTTTTGGACTCTGATTTCTTCTCTGAACTCTCGACACTGCTCTCTTTCTTCTCGGTACTCTCTGCTCTGGTTGTCTTGCGCAGCCCCTGGATTTTATGCGCAGCTCTCTTGATTTTTCTATTCGGCGCTGCTCTCGGCTTCACGCCTCTCACGCAGCCCTCTGTTTTTCCACGCAGCAGCACTAAGCTGCTTCACGCTTGGAGAGCCTCCTTTGTTTTTGTCTATTGCATTGCATGGCTTTTATAATAAATAATTTTAAACCTAATTCACTTGGAACCCACGTGATTTTCCTTTAACAATTGTGGAGTCAACAATTTCGGCTCTATCTCTCTCCTCTAATTCTTTCTTCTTTCATTATTTTCGGCCCCACCTTCTCTTATTTTTCTTTTCCAATTCATACAAATAATAAATAGGGAAATTACTAAATTAACTTAAATAATAAATATTTTCTAAATTAATATAATGATAAAAATTACATAATAAAATATAAGATATATTACTAAATATTTAACAATAAACCCGAATAAGTGATGTTTCAAAGTACATTTTCATGCACTTATCACAACCCCAACCAGCTTATTGCTAGTCCCTAGCAATTCAAGAGTAAAATAAAATAAAAACTAAACTAAATAAAAATAAAATAAAAACTATCTAAGCCACTTTCGTAGGGATCACGATTGCATTTAGCGTATGCAACAAGCCTTTAAACCTCTAGCTGTCCCTAGTGGACAAGTTATAGTCTCGTGAGGGCTTACAACGACGACACCCACAAACGTCATTCAAGACACACAATCATGCAAAAACAAAAATTAAATAGTCTCAATAGTTTCATATAATTTTGTCCTCAAAGAATGTATAGCAATGAAACCAGAGAACCTTCAAAGTATTCAATGTAACTCATATCCAAGTCCTTGAATAAATCATCTAAGCCAGACTCACAGTGTGTGTGTGAAAAGGTTCATTCACAGCTTGATTCTTAGGTAAGCCAACTCAATGATTTCGTTTAAAAATTGAGATCGATGGGTCAAACCAACCTAGATATCTCAATTAACCTATGTAATTGCTTTTATGTGCTCAGTATGGCATGATTTATTTTTTTTCTTTTTTTTGTCTCTCTTTCTTTTTTTCTTTTTTTCTTTTTGAACTTTTCTTTTCTTTTCTTCTCTTTTTTTCAACACATCTACCCTTTAAGGTATCATTTCTCCTCATGGTGGTCCTAATACTGTCCATGGGTAGCTTCACGCTTATTGGTTATAGGTGGTTTAATTTTTTTTCTTTAGAGACTTTTCTTTTATTTTCAACCATATCACACATCATAACACAAGCAAATCAGGATAGACATCTAAGCAAACAATCATTCATCGACATGCAATTTCTTCAACTAGTCACCTTGCCAACTACTCAGGCTTTCACTGCTAAGAACCTATAATTAAGTGCTTACGAGTCTAACATAGATAAACTACTCAAAGCATCAGATAAAAGTGCATTAAAGGACTTATCGTTTCTAAGATTTCATCCTAAAACAAACAATATCATCATTGGACTTATGTCTAACTATTAATGACTAAAAACAAATAAAATAAAACAAACAATTTTTTTTTTAAATAAGAATGTAATTATGACATGTATTATCATGCGCATGCATACACCCCACACTTAAAACTTGCATTGTCCTCAATGTAAGATAAATATAAATAAAAAGGATTAAGGAACAACACTACTAGGCGCGGAGTTGATCAGGTTCCTGCTGGTGAGATTTAGTTGTGTGGCTGTGTAGGTTGTGCTAAAACCTGCATAAACACTTATGCAAACAAAATAAATAAACATGCAATTAGCACACAATAAAATAAAACTAATGGAAATAAAATAAATAAATGCAGATGCAAGGGTTGCCTCCCCGCTAGCGTTAAGTTTAACGTCTTCATCCAGACGTAACCACTTAAGTTATTCATGGTGGCTTCCATCTAGCGTACTGATGAAGGCATGAGACATGACTTTTGACTAGCTGTGGCAGTTTATCCATGGATCCTCCTGGGTCCGAAGATTGTTGAAATCTTAGGCTCATATAAGGAAAAATTTGCTCAATCTCCTTTTTAACCTCACATGTATCATCTTCAATTGAGCATTAACTCTCATTTTCCTCATTTTTCGGTTCTTTGGGACCAGTTTCAGTTCATGAGGATTTGATTCAGGCTGTAGAGACGATGTTTCCGGCATGACTGTTTCTAGTATGTATGAGTAATGACACTCATCCTCACCCTGTGATTGTTTTTCAACATGAAAAATGTTAAGTGCTTGAGGAAATGGTACTCTAGTTTGGAAATGTGGCATTTGTTCTTCCTGAGATGTGTTAGCACTATTGTCCTTAGGGTCACATACAGTGTTGGGCATGTGCTGCTCTCCTACCTCGTGACCGCTCTTAGTGATTATGGAATTAACACCTCTTATACTGGATACCTCATAATCAGCATGTGACATGTGTTGCCTTTGTGGATTTGGTTGAGTCTGAGATGGGAATTCTCTTTGTTCTTGCACACTCAGGACATTAGTCAATTTAGAGATTTGACTCATAATCTCTTTATGGTCTTCAGCTACCTGAGCTATCAACGACTCAATCATTTGATTGGTTTTGCTTCGGGTCTCTACAAATGCTTTTTGGGCCTCTATAGTCGCTTTCTGAACTTCTATGAATGCTTGCATAGTATCCTCTAAAGAATTCATAAAAACGGTAGATGTGTGATACTGATGAGCACTATAACCTCTAGGTGGTGTTTGACTCTACTGATGAGACTCTTGCTTCCAACTAAGGTTGGGATGGTTCCTCCAACTAGGATTATATGTGTCTGAGTAAGGTGTGTAAGGCTTTTGGTATGTCCCTAATGCATGACATTGTTCATCATATGTCCCTCTCATCTCACCATATATCGCACACTCTTGGGATTCTAGCTGGGCGACTGAATACATAGTCTTGATATCTCTGGCTTTTAAGGTTTATATATGTTTAGTCAATAGCTCCACTTGTGCCCTAAGATTATCCTTTTCCATAAAGTGGTGTAGGCTTTTGCTAGAAGAAGTGTATGTCCTATCAGTGTTGTATAAGGCATTGGGTCCAGTCCAAGTATGAGATTTCTTAGCTAGGTCATCTAAATACTCGAATGCCTCATCAGGGTCCTTTCGGATGAACTCACCATTACACATTGTCTCAATGAATTGGCGCTCCCTAGGAGTCAGTCCATCATAGAAATAACTTACTAAACGCCAACTCTCATATCCATGGTGAGGGCAACTAGCTAACAACTCCTTATACCGCTCCCACATTTGATAAAGGGTCTCACTGTCTCTCTGAGAGAAGGTGGAGATTTGTCTTTTCAGGGCATTCGTTTTATGGTGTGGGAAGTATTTATTAAAGAATTCCTGAGTCATCTCACCCCACGATCCTATTGACATTGGTCTTAAAGAGTACAACCAGCTCTTAGCTCTATCCTTAAGGGCAAAGGGGAAGAACTTAAGTCTAATTGTGTCGGTAGTCCCAAACCGGTCATGGAAAGTAGCTACAACTTTTTAAAACTCCCTAATGTGCACATAAGGATTCTCGCTCTCTAAACCGTGAAAAGTTGGAAGATATTGTATCATTCCAGGCCTAAAGTCTATGTGTGGTGCATTAAGGGAAAACATGATGCATGAAGGTGTAGCTGTGCGGGAGGGATGAAGGTACTCTTCAAGAGTCCTCCTAGGTGGTCTCTCGTACTCACTCATGGTATGTCTGCTAGATCTAGATGGTGTAGGAAAAAGGTTCTCAAAAATATTATCTGGATCTGACTCTGAATCTTCCTGTTCTATTCTAGCAAATCTACCAAATTGATCCCTAAATCTAGGCATGCCCTCCAACACAACTAATAAAAGAAAAATAAAATAAAATAAAATAAAAATTAAAGTCTACTGAAACTAAAAATAAAACTAAAATAAAATAAAATAAAATAAACACAAAAATAAAAAAAAAATAACTAGAAACAAAAATAAAAAGAATGAATAAAAAGGAAAAAAATATAAACAAAAACTAAAAAATTAAAAGCAAATAATAAATAAATAAAATAAAGAAACATAAAATACTAATAAAAAAATTGGAACGAAGTTACCGCTTCGTTGTTGACTAAGCAAACCTGCTCCTTTTGCTTGTAAATTGTCTCCCCGGCAACGGCGCCAAATTTTGATTACGCCCAAAAATAACTTGCGGTTATCGCAGTATAGTTGAGGTGTCGATTCCTCAGAGAGATTGTTACAGGAACTAATTTACTCAAAAAAAATGTTAACGGTAACTTAATAAATAAAACGATAAATTTGGAATTAAAGTTAAGATAAATGAAATAATGAAAAGATGATAAAAGATAACGGCAGAGAAAAGCAGCAAAGCGTCGGGAATCCCTCTTGCATCAAACTCCTATATTCAGTTATTAATTCCTATTACTACTCAGTTGAGGGTTTCACATCACAAATCAACAACCGGAACATATTCAATTCTACGCATATTAAATTCTAAGGTAATTATTTTCTCTATGTTAACAGTACACAAAAATCATCGTTACGAGTTATCTAACGTCGACAACATATCATCAGGCAATACTGCAGCAAAAGACTAACACGGAAAACAACTTTACCAGTCACAATTGAATTCACAAACCACACATAGAAGAAACATGACTGGATTTATATGGGATTTGACAAAACACAGTTTCTGAATTAATAAATCGAAAGATAATAGAAAATAATAAACATCAATTTTATTAAACGATTAAAAGGTAGTTTTTAGGAATTAAAAACTTAAATAATAAAAATCAAACACAAGAGTTCATCCCTAACTTTGCCTATGGGATTAGTTCCTCATAAAAGAAATAAAATAGCCCGGGATTAGAGAGACATATCGCTCTAAATCATCACGACTCCGCGTCCCGGCTTTTGGACTCTGATTTCTTCTCTGAACTCTCGACACTGCTCTCTTCTTCTCGGTACTCTCTGCTCTGGTTGTCTTGCGCAGCCCCTGGATTTTATGCGCAGCTCTCTTGATTTTTCTATTCGGCGCTGCTCTCGGCTTCACGCCTCTCACGCAGCCCTCTGTTTTTCCACGCAGCAGCACTAAGCTGCTTCACGCTTGGAGAGCCTCCTTTGTTTTTGTTTATTGCATGGCTTTTATAATAAATAATTTTAAACCTAATTCACTTGGAACCCACGTGATTTTCCTTTAACAATTGTGGAGTCAACAATTTCGGCTCTATCTCTCTCCTCTAATTCTTTCTTCTTTCATTATTTTCGGCCCCACCTTCTCTTGTTTTTCTTTTCCAATTCCTACAAATAATAAATAGGGAAATTACTAAATTAACTTAAATAATAAATATTTTCTAAATTAATATAATGATAAAATTACATAATAAAATATAAGATGTATTACTAAATATTTAACAATAAACCCGAATAAGTGATGTTTCAAAGTACATTTTCATGCACTTATCAAAGCCCCGGACGACCAAAACCAAAGTATACTTATTGTCGCAAGTATTAGCGATGCAAGTCTCAGGTTAAGACCAAATACATGTACCCTGATTCAGATTCTCATAGACACATAGTCATACTACCAATGGGATTCTGATGGGTCTATCCAGAGCTAAGATGTTTCCGTACCATCGGTAAACAGAACCTCCTATTACACCTGCATGAGTATCCAATATCCAAATATATGAGAACTATGTCGTTACGCTTCCATAACACGCACAAGTGTAATACTAGCTTATTCCACATTATCGATGTCCAGTCTCGATAATACTACGACTAGGGATATTTAATGATTAAACCTTACGTGGATTAATATTGTCTCATATCTTATTAATCCGGTACTAATCATATGGACTTTTATCATTTATAAATTCCGGTAATCCAATTACAAATGATAAAAGAGCAATTTCATTTGTCACATAGTTAATTTGTACAAAAACATCATGTTCTGTACAAATAGTGATGCTATGGGTCATAATTGTCCAACAATCTCTCACTTGGCCTGTAGCCAATCACTCAAGTGTCCTACACATGAACTATGGACGGGTCGCTCAAACTTCTGCTGAGAAACAGCTTTCGTTAGCGGATTTGCAATGTTATCATTTGATGCGTTTTATTCGATCATCACATCGCCACGATGTATGATCTGACGAATCATATGAAATAATCGAAGTACATACTTGGATCGTTGATGAGACCGCGATTCCTTAGCCTATGTTGTAGCCCAGCTCAGCTGCTAACAGAACTACACCTAATCCAATTAGGATTATATATATCCAAAATGCTTCTTTTGCTGGCTCAGCTGCAGCAATGTTCCGCTTTTGTTATTTATTCGACAACAGTATCTTGCTTGGAATATTTCCAACTTACCGTTCCGTTATTTAAACTAAATATGTACCCTTTCCCCATATTCCCAGAAAGCATCCTTAGTTCATCCAAGATACTCAAGGATGTTCTTTACGTCAATCCAGTGACCATCACCTGGATTGGCCTTATAGCGTCTACATACATTTCAAAAATATATGAGCTCTGGGAGAGTTGTCAGCAGCTTTCTAGATTTATCCCAAAAGATCTTTATTCCTAGAATAAAGTCCGCTTCTCCCCGGTATTTTATGGAGAATTTTAATGAAAGCCAAGCTTTCATCGATTATATTATGGGAATGTTATTGCTAAAAAGCAATACATCATCAAATTATAGGACATTCATTGTCAGTGCACTCCCACTAACCTTCTTATATACACAAGAATCATATTCATTTTGAATGAAACCATATACCATTATGATATCATCAAAATGTTGGTTCCAAGAACGCAATGCTTGCTTCAATCCATAAATGGATTGATTAACTTGCAAACCTTGTTTGCATGTTTTGGTACGATAAAACCGTCAGGATGTTTATAAACATCATCCAAAAGGTTTCCGTTAACGAAAGCGGTTTTGACGTCCAGCTGCCATATTTCATAAATGAAACATGCAGCATTAGCAAGCATTATCCGAATGGATTTAATCATGGCAATAGGTGAAAAAATTTCATCGCAGTCGACACTATGTCGTTGACGATACCCTTTCTGTACAAGCCTAGCTGTGTACATTTGTATGTTGCCATCCATGTATGTCTTCCGTGAAGACTCATTTGCTACCAATAGGCACAATGCCTTCTGGTACATCAACCAGTATCCAGACTTGGTTGTATACATGGAATCCATTTCGGACTTCATGACACTTTGCCATAAACCGGAGTCGATACCTTGTATCGTTTCCTCATACGTAGTCCGTTCGTCTTCCTCAATAAGATTGACATCTACATGAGGTGAGATCAAAAACCCATACCTCTTAGGTTGTTTCCTGACTCTCTCCGACCTATGCGGTTCTTGTGTATTAGAAGATTATGGTACAGATTCATCCCTGATGAACTGTTCGTGTTCCGTTAAGGGATCGGTGCCAGTAACAGTATTACTCCGATTTTCATCGAATTCTACTTTCCTCTCATTTACCACTGCATATAGGAATTCCTTTTCAAGGAAAACCGCATTGAGAGCAACAAATATCTTTGTTCTCTTGTGAGTTGTGGAATTGGTTTCCCTATGATAACCAATTACAAATAGGCACTTATCCAATTTGGAATCTAGTTTGGTACCATCCAAACGTTCAATTATATGCCCAGCATTCCGAAATGTTCGGGAATGAGAAACTTGGTTTCTTTCCTGTTCATATCTAATATGAAGTCTATCTAACAGATTTTCATGGAACCTTATTCAAAATAAGTATTGCATTGTTCAATGCGTATCCCTAGAAGGAAATTGGTAGCTCAGAGCGACTCATCATTAACCTTACTATGTCCAACAAGGTTCAGTTTCTCCATTCGGACACACAACTCAATTGAGGTATTCTGGGAGGAGTCCACTGTGAAAGTATACTATAATCTTTCAAGTAATCGAGAAACTTATTGCTTAAGTATTTTCCACTACGGTCCAACCGTAATGTATTAATACTTTTACCGGTCTGTTTTTCTACTTCGTGTCGAAACTCTTTGATTTTCTCAAAAATTCTTGACTTGTGTTTCATAAGATACACATAACGGTAACGCAATGCCATATCCGTAAAGGTTACGAAGTATTTATATCCACCTCTAGCCTAGCTAGATATGGGCCCACTTACGTCACTATGAACGAGGGCTAACAGATCGGTGGCACTTGCACTTTTACCAAGTAAAATGTGTTTTAGGCATTTTGGCTAATATACTAGATTCGTAGACATCATTTGAATTAGAATCAAATCGGTCCTAATATCCATTCTTCGAAAGTATGGATATACGAGTCTTGTTTAATGTGTCCCAGACAACAATGCCACAAATAAGTCTCATCTGATTAATTCAGTTTGAGCCATTTGTTTGTCATGTTATATGTTTGAGATTTATTTATATTCAAAATATGAGTACTGTTATTCACATTTAATATGTATATCTCAATATCATCTTTATAAACAAAACACCTAGTGTTCTAGAACATAAAGGTATACCCGCAACGGGTTAAACTAGATATAGAGATAACGTTTCTAGTCAAACTAGGTACATTATAACACTTTCCTAATTTAAGTACATGCCCAAAGGGAAGTTCCAAAACTTAGGTTCCCATAGCCAAAACAGCGACTCTTGTCCCGTTTCTGACTCATAGGTCGATCTCATCTGAAGCCAATATCATGCTTATCAGCAGATCCCGCACATCAGTACATATGTTTGTACCACATCCAATATTAAAAATCCAATTTTAAAGCCAGTAGTGGATATATTTATGAAAAGCATATCTGAAGTCGGAGCCTTGCCCGTCTTCACTTCCTTCATGTTTGCCTTGTCCATATGGCAGTCATGCTTCCAGTGACCCCGTTTGTTACATTTTTCGACAGATATTTTGGGATATGTCATTTGTCTTCCTAGAAGACAGTGACAATTTTGCCTTTGCCCATTTATTCACAACCCCAGAAGCCTTCGGTAAAGCCTTGGCCCTCTGAGATGTCGAAGTAAGATGCGTCTTGCGCTTCTTGACCTTTTAGAAGCTCTGGCTCTGCCTCCTTGAGCATAGCCATTAATTTTCCAAGAGTTTTTCTCTTGGTTCAAGATGAACCCGCCCCAGCATTCGGGCAGAGACTGTAAGATCAAATCTATGGAAGTCTCGGCCTCGTAGGTAATGCCCAGTTAACCTAGTTGTTCGATGTCAACAATCATCTATGACACCTAGTGCTCGACAGATGTACCCTCTGACATACGCGAGCGAAATAACTTCTTTTGTACTTTTAAGTTATAAGGTTAGATCTATAAAGATCCTTTAATTTCATCATCATTGTATAAGGATCTAATCCTTAGTTCTGGCGACGAAATTTAGAGTCTTTGCGGTAAGCATAACAGATTAGTACTAAAGTTATCATCATGATGAGTCTTCCAAAGCTCATGCTCTAATATTTGCTCAACTTCGGGCTTAGGCCCAAGAGGTCGCTCTATCAAATAGAGTAACTTCTCAAATCCCAGGACTATCGTGAGATTCATTTCCCAATATGAAAATTAAAGCCGTAAAAGACATTTTTCACCCATGATTATGTCATTTGATGCTAATCTTTCAAGTCATCTTGATTGTTATAGTCCAACTATCCAATCAACGATTTCGGGTACAATCTAATGTAATGATTACTATAGTCTAACTATATAATTAACTATAATTGATCGGTTACATTCAAATGTATTGATTACTATAATCCAATTATATAACCAACTACAAATAAAGTAGTTTGAATACAGTCCAACTATTAAATTAAAACAACAATTGAATATTAGTCCAACTAATATATTTATAAATAATTAATGACGAAAAATGAAATGAGCGCGTATTGGCAAGTATTTAAACGAAATTGCAAATTTAATACTTGTCTCCCACTATTTTTCAGCGAGCCACTAACCCTCTGTTGAGTACTCGGGAAACCTAGTTTCCTAGTGGGCTAGGATCCCGTTAAATAACACACAACATTGACTTTGGCCAATAAGTTATATGAAAATTAACTAGGTAGATCTCTAAGATCAATTGGATCTCATCCAATTCCTAGATCCAGTAAGTGGACCTCCAAGTCCGAAACATATATCCAATATATCCAATGTATTCCCTAACCTTTTTCCTCTGAATCAACTGAGCCTTGGCTTTGGCTCAACAAGCTTAATGAAACCAGTTAAGCGTGACTCATTGACAGTGGGAAAGCTTCGTAATCGAGGTCGATGAACAAGAAGTGACCTTGACTTTGGCCAACAAATCACAACTTGCCCAAGACGTACGATATGGAACAAAGCTTTCGCGATTCAAACACATCCGTGATGGACAAAGGTCTTGACTTTGGCTAACAAACCAATGCCAATCTTGGATCTTGAGAGAGAATCACTCAATGGAAGGAAAAACGCTTAATATAAAATGAGGATTTTTTCGCGATTTGGCAACCAATTTATTATCTTTAATTAGGTCTCATCATACACCCTTAAGCATGCATTCTAAAAGCATAATAAGGCGCGAATAAAATAATAATGATATTCAGATGGATATATAACAAACTTTATTACTAGAACAAATCTCTACATTTCCTCTCTCCCGCTAGCACTATTCATACTTCTACCCAATTACATAATACTTCTAAAGAAACCTCATTTACATTGAGGGGAATTGGTGAGAAGAGAAATACAATGAGATAAGGAGATAATAGGCTGGACATGCATGTCCAATTTAATAAATTCTAAATTTATTACAATAATTTCCAAAATTGCCCTCACTCTTCTAATATCCATCTGATATACATTATTCATTCATACATCCAAGTACTCACACAAAGCATGTTATCAATCAATCTAATCCAATTAATTAATCTTTGATTAATGACCATCCAATGTTCAAACAATGATTTGATTTGCGCGTGTCAAACTCGTTTAAGAATAAATACTCAAAGTAAGTATTCTTGAATTATATCGAACTACAATTTTAAATCCAATTTAAATTATATTCAATACTAATTCATATTTAATTGTAAATTAAATAATTACATTTTTTATAGTGTCTTTTAGACTTGTATTCCAAATCCAATCTTCATGGGTCTCAAAGGCCCAATTAGTATCCAATACTATTTAATTAAAGTCCAATGAGCTTTTAATTAATTCTTTAGGCGTAGGCTTTGGCCATTATGGATCAAACCCAAGATGCTAAGGCCCAATAAGGAATCACCCTTATGCCATAAAATCAATTTTAGCCCATTAGACCCAATTAAATTTTTAAAGGCCCAAATGTCATATTTGGAATTTATGGAAATGGTTTTAGGTCCAATTGGATCCAACCCAATTGTCCAAAACCAAACTTGGCCCAACCAAGCCCATTAAGCCCAATTATAACAACTAAATTAATGCATCATTCCAAATTACATATTAATTTAATTAAAGTGCAATTAACATAATTAATCAATTAATCTAATGTTTCCAAAACACTAATTAATCCAATTTAATCATGCTCACCATATCCAATTCATGTCCAACATAAATTGAAGCAAAATCAATCTATACATGCTTATCATGCTCACGGTAATTGTGCATAAAATAACACCCAATTTGATTTCAATCCAATTAAATCAACATACAAGATTTATTTCATGCTTTAAACATATCCAATAGTCTAAAATCAAAAAATCACCATGAGGCACCTAGGGGTATACATTCAGCCATGTCTAAGGGATTGGGAATTTTTTTTATCTAATCAATTTTTCTCAATTCCAACAATGCACAAATCCAATTGAACATCATATAAACTCAACCAAACCATCAATTTAAGAAAATACATACTCCAATCATAAATCCCAAATTAAAGTCCATAAACCCTAGATTTTCAAATCAAACTTAGATCGCTCTGATACCATTGTAAGTGTTCCTAGAATATGCCAAGATCGTCTAAGAGTGATTCGTGTGTGAATTATCAAGTGAGTTTCGGAATAAACTTACATTGATAGGATGAGTTTCAAAACTTTTTCCATGTATTTGATGAAGCTCCAAGCTTTCTTAAGTGTTTCAAACTTTTTCCCTATCACCTTGATTCACTCTTTTATATGCTAGCAAGAACAAATTTTTGAAAGAAAATTTTCCCTTCCAATGGAAGCCATAATCGGCCAAGAGAGAAGAAATGGGATAGATGAATAGTAAGTCATATTCCAAAGTTGACTTGCTTTAATTTATATTAGGTTGGTGTGTAGGATTTGGTTTGTGTGTTTTAAAAGCAATCCAAGCCTTTCACACAACCAATTACCAAATTCCATCACTAGTCAAACATTTGATGTAAGTTGGTGGGCCCCACTTAAATTCCAAATTTAAGTCGGACAATCCAATTTAATTAAATAATAATACCTCACAATATTATTACGTAAGTCGCTTACGAATTAATTCCAAATTAATTCGTTCGTTAGAATTAAAGTCCAATTTAATTCCGCATTGAAATCAAAATTCAATTAATATATCTAATATATTATTTTAGCCCAATTAAATAAATTAAATTGTAAAATCCAATTTCACTATTAAATTTAATTTACCGATTAATTCCAAATTAATCGCGTTCTCTCTTCTCGACGAATTTAATCTCAGATAAATTCTCAACGCAATTAATCTCAGATTAATTCTTTCTCTTGATAATTAATTCCCAGATTAATTATTAACGTGATTAATCCCAAATTAATTTTCTCTCATAATTAATCCCAGATTAATTTTCTATTTGAGTCAAATCTCAACGGTGAGTCTTTGGGAAGCGACCCAAGAGATCCCTAGATATGTTGGCAGTAAATACGATCATTGGATTGTTCGAATACGTGCATACCCGGTACCATGTTCTTACCGATTTACAAGACATGGTTGGCTTCTTACAAAGAACTGTACCTACCCAATTCTCTAGAAATATTCTATAAAGGAATATGTAATTTTTGTCAGGCGTAGCATACGTAATATTGCGTATTACGATCCAGTATCGAATATCACATGCTAGGCCTGAGGCTGGAATTGTGTCTGCCCTGTACGAAGCATATATCGGATCTCTGGTAACTAGTCTCTATAATCGGATAATCATGACCTAGTCATATTATCCCGATGACTGCAGTACTAAAGAGTATTAGTTCCATATCCTACGTGATCATCATCTCCATATGACTGAAGTGATACTTCCATCTTGACATCACACCCAATATACTACGTTTCTCAATATACCCAGAATAGGCGTACACAGAACCTGTTAAAGCCCCGGATGACCAAAACCAAAGTATATTGATTGTCGAAGGTATTAGAGATGCAAGTCTCAGGTTAAGAACAAATACACCTTTCCTGATTCGGATTCTCATAGACACATAGTCATACTACCAATGGGATTCCGAGGGGTCTATTCAGAGCGAAGCTATTTCCGTACCATCGGTAAACAGAACCTCCTATTACACCTGCATGAGTATCCAATACCCAAATATATGAGAACTATGTCGTTACGCTTCCATAACACGCACAAGTGTAATACTAGCTTATTCCACATTATCGATGTCCAGTCTCGATAATACTACGACTAGGGATATTTAATGATTAAACCTTACGTGGATTAATATTGTCTCATATCTTATTAATCATGTACTAATCATGTGGACTTTTATTATTTATAAATTCTGGTAATCCAATTATAAATGATAAAAGAGTAATTTCCTTTGTCACATAGTTAATTTGTACAAAAACTTCATATTCTGTACAAATAGTGATGCTATGGGTCATAATTATCCAACAAGTAAATCTTGACTAGGAACTTTATTTGAGAATATATCTCTAGTAGTGACACCTCCATATTTCAATTACAAATTACGTTATAACTGCACACTACAATATATATTATTGAGTCTTTGTCTAATATACACATCACTAAACCTTTTAGTTTCAACTTAATCTAAATTAGATCGAACATATATAAAAGAGACAAGAGGTGCTACCTTAAATACGTAATATTATGGAAAAAGTAATAGTTCATATTCATGAATCGATCATAAATACGATCTGGATTGGCGCTTCGAGCACCAACCTTAACAGTTGGTTCCTACTTCGTGGATTCCTACTATTCGATGGATCATGCTCTTCTCTGTTGGCCATAAGGAATTATTGTTGGCCATTTCTACAATTACGTCACAGGCTTGATCTTCTCCTTTCGCCATTAATGCTCCTCCAGTAGCAGCATCTATTGTGGTTCTCATTAGTCCAGAAATATCATTGTAGAAGGTTTGGACTTGTAGCCACTTTACAATTTCATGGTGAGGACATTTTCGGAGCAATTCCTTGTATCTTTCCCATGATTCGCAGAGGGATTCTGAGTCATGTTGCACAAAGGATGTGATGTCATATCTCAATTTTGTTGTTCTGGCTGGGGGAAGTATTTTGCAAGGAATTTGGTGGCAAGAGTGTTCCAAGTTGTGATGGAACATGCTGGTAGTGAATGGAGCCAAGCCTTAGCTCTGTCTTTCAAGGAATATGGGAACACTCGTAGACACATTGCTTCTTCTGCCGCTCGGTTGTAATTGAATGTGCCACAAACTTCCAGGAAGTTATTGATGTGGGCATTAGGATCTTCAGTTGCACTTCCCCCAAAATGAACTGATTGCTGTATCATCTGAATGCATGTTTTTATATCACAAGCATTTGTAGGTAAAAGAGGAAGTACAATACATGATATGAAGCCGTCACCAGAATTGTTCTGTCTCAAATGGGAATTGGTGGTGCAACTTCCAAAGGTTCAGGTTCTTGATTGTTCACGTTGATCAGTGCTTCTTGATCTTCTCGCCTTTCCCTTCTCAATTGTCTGATAGTTCTTTCAATTTCTGGGTCAAGCGGACGAATTTCAAAGCTTATGGTTCTTTTCATGTAGTGTTTGAGAACCTGAAACACAAGAAAATAAAAATAATAAGTAAAAATAAATTAGATACAAGTAAAGTATCAAACCCAAAAAATAATAGTAAAAGATAAATAAGTCTCCGGTAACGGCACAAAAAACTTGATCGGTGGTAAACTCACACGTTACGCAAGCGCACGTATCGCTCAAGTAGTATAAATTGTATCGATCCCACAAGGAATTAATACCTATGCTTTTAATTTATGAAGCTAAATTTTTACACGTATCTAATTGATTTGATTGTTGGTTGGACGATGATTTTTATCTAAAACAAACAAGTAAATAAAACTAAGGTAGATTTTAAGTTTTAAACAATAATATGAAAATATACAGGGCTGTGAATCCTACCAATATCTTCTAAGGATGAGTTGATTACCTTATGCTTGTGTAATATGTTAGTTTATTAACCCGGAACACGAAGTTATGCAAAAGCCTCTTCCGATGGTCAGATGCAAACACCCAAAGTAATCCAATTATCTATATTCCTATGTTAATTAAGAAACTCTGAAATTCATTAAGTTTAAGTTCCAATTATGGCTACCCACGACTGACATGTATATTCATATCCTGGAAGGAAATCTCTAAGGTGAATGTGAGATCATGAGCTATTGATTCTACGACTAAACCTAAAATCTCTTTTCCAAGTTCATTTTAACTTTACCTAATCAATCTTATTAGTGACCAATTAATAAGAAGCATTAAGAACTAGACTCAATAAATAAACCAAAATAGCACACAAGACGTAAGAAAAGTCAACTTATTAAATCATTGATATTGGTTTTCATCACAACCCTAGACAATGTATTTAGTTACAACACATATATATGACTACTAAAGACAAAAATAAACTAAATAACATAAAACAAGTTGAAAACTAAAAAGGTAAAAATTACAACAATGAAATAAAATGATGGGGTTTGGGGATCCACTTTTATTATTTCCAATCTAGAAATCTCCATTATTATAATATATAAATTTTTATTATATTACCAACTGACCATATAAGCGGTACCCTGATTAAGTCATATTTTAATTAATTCCAACCGACCATAAATGTGGTATCCAATTAAGTCAGGTTAAAATTAATTTAATTAATTTCAACCGACCATAAGGCGGTAAGTCAAGTTTTAAGATAATTTATATATTATAAATAAGGGAGATTAATCTAAACTATCATAATAAAAGTTTCATCTTTTCACCCCCAGCAGAAATAAGTTACCTACTCATGCTTTAAGTAAAACAAACAAAGTTTTATTACTAAAATAAAAATTAAATACAAGAAAACTAAAAATAAACAAACAATATACTCTTTTATTAGTATTCTAAGGAAATTCCCTCGAAGAAAATATGAAGAATTCCTTTGATTTCAGCCTCTATTTATAGGCTCCAAAAATGGGCCACGTCGCGACGCAAACGGCTTTCGTGTCGCGACACGCGCTACAGTAGATGGCGGTTGTCCGCAAATTAATAATTGTGCTGACGTCATGATGACGAGTGTCGACAGATGAATTATTGTGCTAACGTCATGATGACGCGGTGATGACGTGTGTCTGCAGCTGGATAATTGAGGCGCATCGCGATGCAGAGAAGTGTTCATGTTGCGACATGTGAACATTAAATTTCCCATTTTTTTTTTTCCCGTTTTCATCTGTTTTTTCACCGTTTTGGCCCCGATTTGATTCCATTGAGTCCCGAAATCTTATTTATCTATAAAATAACATAAGACACATCAAAATATTCACAAAAATCGAGAAACTATACAAAATATTAAGTAACAATGGCGGTAAATATTGATATATTTTCCACACATCACTAACCAAGTGAAATTGTTGTTCAGAGGTGGTTGTGTAAGGAGTTTTCGCTACTGAGACGCATCTCAAAATAATTAGTAACAAGTTATTTTTTCCTTTCTTTTTGAATCATTTAAATTTATAAATTCTCCATAATATTGATTAAATTTGATCTTCATAAGCTCATTTGACATGTATAATCAACATACACTGTAACATATGATCATGAGTTGTAAGTGAAAATTTTGTAATATTCAGTTCTCTAATTTGCTGGATATAGCACTTAAAGGCAGTGGACTTTGTGTTTTTATTAAAAAAACTAATCATGCTTTTACTTAGTAACCTGACATCTTGCCTCAGCAAGTATTGATTGTTCAAGTAAAATGGTAGAGCTTGAGTTTATAAAAAAAGTGTGTGAATAAGTTCGATTTCGTAACCTCTCTTACTCGAGCAATTAAGCCCATAGAGGTGTTTTAACACTTAGTTCTCTAAGGCCAACTGGTCTGGGAGTCACTGACTCAAAGCTCGTTACATGGGTTAAAGAGAAAGCTTAAGGAAATCAAACACTTCTTCTTTTTAACATCTAAGATCCCAACAATTAAGTCCGTAGGGGTGTCTTAACACCTAGTACCCTAAAGCTAACTGGTTTGGGAGTCACTGGCTCAAAGCTGACTAAAAGAATTGAAGATGTATTATAGTTTTTTTTTTTTAAAAAAAAACTATTTTTATATTTATAAATAATTTTCCATTGCCAAATGGTGTGAATTCTGATATAACTCTAGAACAAAAATATTACCCTTTTTTTTGTGGGCACAATGAATTTATTGATATCTTGTTTTATGTGTGTATGGAAGAAGCGTAAAAAGTACAAGAGAATTTACTTGTTTGATCATTTAGAAAGAAAGAAAATAATTATTAATTTATTAAAAGAAAAATCAATCATTTTACACTTGTAGTTTCATTTATCCCCTTAATTTAGCATATTAATTAAATTTATGTTTTATATATTTTTATTGTGATTTTTATTTTTTATTTTTTATCTAGGTGAAATAATACTTTGGATGCATAACTAGAAAAATAGACATGACATTTGGATTTTGGAGGCAAAAAACTTGAAAGAGTGTTCTTACAGTGTACAAATTCAGAAATTTCAAACCTACGCAATATTCGTATTTTGGACATAACTTTATATTTCGATATCAAAATTTACTATTTATCCAACAAATACATATATTTTTGACCTAGTTCTGGTCCAAATTTGAGAAAATATTCAACATAAAAGTTGTAAATCTCGGTTTAAGATTTCTGATCATATAAATATCACCAAAAATGGACATTGGTAGCTGTTTGCATAATTTTTTGTCAATACGCATATAAGGTTCAAACCTCATGAGACACAGTCTCAGAAATTGGGGATTGATAACAAGAAAATACCTCCAAGGGGCACAAGCACACAGATTACAGTTCTAAAGATTAAAAAGCTAAGAAATTAAACCAATTGCTCATTTTGAGTCTTCATTTTTTTCTCATTTCTCTTATTTCTATGCTCGAGCCTTTTATACTGCATGGCTTTATCAAACTCTCGAACGGTTTCGCCTTTAACCCCCCAACGCCTCCTACTCACATGTAACTGCTGGATCATACGTGCAACTGTTAGATCATATGTGCAACTGCTAGATCATGCGTGCAAATGTTTGGTAACTTGCTAGATCGTGGAGGTCACCGTCAGTTTGTGCCATAACCGTCGATCATGTGTGCAATTGGCCAACCACTCTGGAAGTGTTTCTTTCATTCTTCACGATTCTCTTCCCAGTCTTCGAATCGTTCTAGGTTGAGCCTTTCTGGACTGAATCATTCTCCCCCCAGAACGATGCCATGCCTTTTCGTCCTTAGATACGTCATTCATTTTCGTCCTTTGATTCTTTCGGCCTTTTCGTCCTTGGGAGAAATTTATTTTCTACCAATAATTATCCCCCAAATTCACCTTGATCGTTTCGAGAGATGAGATCGAGGCGAAATTTCTTAGCCAGGCATGTAAGGTCGGGCTCATACCACTAATCGCCTTACTGGTTCAGCCTGCTGACCTTTGTCTTCATTTTCTGCCGTCATTTGCACATTTCGAGGCCTGTTCCTTACATTTCCCATGCAAATCCATCGCTTCCTCATTAAATATGCGGTCTTTCCGTTATGTCTTGTCGAAAAATCATCATTGCGCCAATTAATGTGCCGTTTTTCACGTCACATCCACATCACATCGCGTCTGGCACCGCCCACTAGTTTCCCGCACTTTCTTCTTCCCTCGAATCGGGTCGTGCCACCTGTCCTAGGGCGACCCTTTACATTGGCTATATAAACCTAACTCATTTTTTTCACTGTTTTGTCGTCTCTCATTGTCTTCACTACTTTCTCTGCAAATCTCTCTTATTTTACTCCCTTACCATGGCATCCTCATCCTCTGCTCCAAAAAAGAAAAACACTTTGACCTTCAAAGATTACTAGGCTGTGTTAGACGACCATTCCGTCAGTGTTTTTGGGATCTACACCCTTGATGAAACCCACGGAATTTTCTATCTCGGCCCCATATTTCTCAATGACAATGCCATCGACATGGCTCCACTAGCTCAGCTTTTTCCTTCTATTTCTACCTTGCCCTTTTCAAAACCGTTGAGCATTTCTTCCTTAAATTAGTCGAACCTCATCCGTACATGTCCCAAGCCTGATTCTTTATTTGAAACTGGTTTCAACGCTTGAAGTCGCACGTAGACGCCTACTATTTCTTTGAAAATAATGGTTTGCTCTCTCTCATCGAGCTTTCCCTTGTTCTGCCCCATTTTGATCGTAATCTTTTTCCCATGTCATTGCTTTTCTAGTCTTCCAACTATAATGTTTTTCTTTTCCCCTCCGGCCCTTTGACTATCACATTGTGTGATATAGATGCCTTGACAGGGTTGGCCCCCTTGGGTGCGACCATTTCTGCCCGTACTCATTTTTTGTTTTCCTCCTCCTTAAATTGACACTTTGTCATTTTCTTCTTATTCTGCTTTCTTTCGTGCATTCTTTGAGTCTGCCGGTCCGGTCTCGATGTTGGAACGCACCGAATTCATTCACTACTGGCTTTGCAAATATATCATTTGTGTGCCCAGTCAGAAATCTGTGGCGGTTATCTTCATATTTCTTCGGACGTTGCCAATGGCCGTCCTCTGGATCTGTATTCTTTCCTTCTGGCCGCTGTTTACCGAGGTTTGGCCGTTCTCCAAAAACAACTTTGGTCTGGCTCTTCACCCATTACTTTCGGTCCTCTTTGGCTCGTCCAACTTTGGTTCAGGGCCTACTTCCCTATTTTTGGTTCCATCGAGTCTACTCATTCATTTCCCTGTGCCGGCCTCCTATTTTCCTAATTATGGCTGAATCCTCTCCTTCCCCGCACTATTTTTGATTATTTTTATGGCCTTTCTTGGATCCCTTCTTTTTTTTCCTTTTACCCTGGGTGATAGCCCTTCCTTTGTTCATAAGCTTCCTCAGTCAGATGGGGACGAGTCGGTCAATCTCATTTGGTGTAAATTTCTTTGTTCCCGTGATTTGATTCACGATATCTTGACCGGGACGAATGGCAAAGCTGTGGTAGAGCTATATTCTCCCAACTTTATTGCTCGTCAATTCGTCATTGTCCAATGATGGCCTCTTCCATTATTCTACTCTTCCTCTACCATAGCTGATCGTTTCAAAGTCCTGTCGCTCTCCAATATCGACCAGTGCCTGTCTGAAGTGCAGACTTTGTTAACTTCATTTTCTTGCGATTATTTTTCCCCTTGTACATCTGTCTATCCTCTTTTTGACAACTTTTGGCCAGCTAGCCATGAAAGCCTTTTTTCTCCACCGTCTTCTACTATCTTTGCAAGCATCATCTTCTACTTTAAACCTACAGAACAAGCTGGACTGAAGAAACCCGTTGAGAAGGCTGGGCCGAAGAAAATGCAGTCCAAACATCTGAAAAGGAAACACCCTTCGCCGACTCATAAGTTCAATTCGGATGAGCCCTTGCTACGCCGCTGGGCTAAGGTATGCTTTTCACTTTCTCCCTTTTTTTATAGTTCGTTCTTGTTCCTTGTGTAGGTGTCCATGACCGAGCAATCATCCGGTACGGCCGCATCGGCTCAAGTTTCTGAGCCCAAAATCCTAATCCTCTAACACCCATCAGAAGTGGGTGAGGCTACTGAACTCTCATCGAGAAGGGCTGATCCCCAAGGTATATGGTCAAATGTAGTATTGGGCAGTAGGGACCCACTCATAGAGGAAATTTCAATGGACGACCCTTCTTCGAATATCATCAATTGCACAATCTTGTCCCTATTGTGTAAGAGCCGGATGATGAGCGTCATGAGCCTTCTCGGTTTCATCCTGAGCGAGTTTTCCATTTAATACATAGATGGACTGCCTCGGTAATTGGGGGAAGTTATAGGGACATAGATGGCATGTTTAGGTTGGCCGAATTGGACATATTGGAATAGACTAAGTCCTTTTTTAAATCTGATATCATCAGACGAATTCATGAAGATATCGAGGTTATTCATGTTATTGACTCTTCCGATTCTGATTCTTCTACAAAGACCCAGTTATCGGGCAGACCAAGCTCTTCCCCTTTTGATCCTCCATTGCAACAATCTCCTTCACCAAAACGGCCATCGTCCCCCATTTATTTGTCGTCGTCTCCTCAGGTAATGTCTCATGGTCCTCAGCCTTCATCTCCTAGGCGAAAGTCTGTATCGCCACCTAGTGACGTCCCTATGCAGCCGTGGATGAGCCATCAAGTTCCAGTTTTGAGCCCAGAGATGTAAGTAATTTTCTTTTCTTTGCATAACTTATTCGACCTTCATTCGCTAACTTTTTTTTTTCTATAAACAGGCGCACGATCCGTTTATGCAATCGGTCCAGGACGTTTTGGACCATCTCGAGCGGCTAGCCTCTACTCCATCTCAACCTTCTTCATCCTCGGCCTGAGTGACCACGGACTTGGAAGCTCTTCGGGAGGTTGTTGGTCAATATGCCTCTTTCACTTTGCTAGACATCGGTCAGGCCGCCTTGCCAGAAAATATGCTCAAGCTAGAAAGGATTTCCTCTGAGCTATCTCGACTAATGGCTTCTCATGTTTTGCATGTATCGGTGGAGAACCGACTCTTCCTCCAAGATTTACATAATGAAGTGGCGCCCTTTATTCCTCGTTATCGAAGTATACATAGTCAGAAGGTCGGGCTTCGTTCTTCAGTGGTGAAGAAAGAAAGCCTTCATGATTCCCTTAATACTCTCCGCCAGTCCTTGCGAGAAACCACAGATGAAATGATGATTGAGGAATCGGTATTGCTGGAACTAGAGCGACAATTACAGGAGATCCAGCGCCTTATTGAGGAGAGTCGTATGAGGAGAGAGGCCAAGAGGAAAACCATTGCTGCTCAATTAACGGAGGTGAATGCCTCTCTGGCAGAGTACGAAGATTTGGCTCAAGTTGATTTTGAGAAGAGCCTGGCCGATCTAACAGCAGCTGATAAAGAGATACAGAAGGAGTGGCATAGGTTGAGGGAAGCATTCTCAGTTTTGAAGGACAATGACTCAACTGTAGACTTCCAACGGCCCTCGTCCAATGACTGATTTTGTAGTTATGTATAGGACGTTGCATCATCCATTATTTGTAATTTTTTAGGACGTTAGATCGTCCATGATCAATAAAAAATAGATTACTTTATTTATTTATTTATTTATTTATTATTATTATATATTTTTATCTGGAAAACGCTACATTCTCATGTTCCCACAACGAAGGTATATATTTTTTCAGGTACTTACCATTTATCGCTCTAACATGCATTTTCCCATTCAAATTCCTTAAATGATAAGCTCCATTTGGCAATACATTTTCTACCTCGAAAGGGCCTTCCCAGTTAGGCGATCATTTTCCATATGCAGGACTCTTAGTACCCAATGGTAGTATTGTCTTCCATACTAACTCCCTTTTCCTGAACGATTTGGCCATGACTTTCCGGTTGTACCCTTTGGCCATCATTGCCTTCTGTGCTTCCAGACGGTTAATGACATCACACTTAATATCATCTAACTCTAATAGATTTTGGATCATCGCTTCACTATAGTCTTCTTTCTTCAATTCTCCATGTAACGTCACTCTTGTAGATTTGACATTGACTTCGATCGGTAATACGACCTCTTGACCATATACGAGCCAGAATGGTGTGACCGAGGTACTTGTTATGGGCGATGTCTTATATGCCCATAAAGCTTGACTCAAACATTCATCTCATTGCCTAGCATTGTCCGTTATAGACTTTCGAATCAAACCTTTAAGGACCATATTGGATGATTCTACCTGACCATTTGACTGAGGGTATTATGAAGTAGTGTTTACTAACTGGATCCCATATTCACTTAAGAAATACTTAATTTTTTCGCCATTCAGAGAAGTCTCATGATCTACCATCAATGTCTGAGGAATACCAAATCGATGAATGATATGCTCTTTTATGAACTTGATGATTTTTTCTTGGGAAATTTCTATTACCGGGATTGCTTCCACCCACTTGGTAAAGAAATCTATGGCGACGATGATGAAGGTATGTCTCTTGCTAGATGCAGGATAGATCTTTCTGATCAAATCAATCGCCCATCCTATGAATGGCCATGGTTTAATGACGGGAACCATTTCTGTTGTCGGTGCTCTTTGTATGGGTCCATGTTTCTAGTAAGCTATGCATCCCTACCGTATAGTATGCAAGATTCTCCAATTTTCGGCCAATAGTACACACTCATTATAATTAACCATCTCATTTTCACTCTGGCTTGATGGGCCCCACAGACCCCACAGACACATTTTAACAATAAACCATCCTGACATTTTTTATACAATACATCCCATGATACCACAAAGTTTAAGGGTTTTAGTTTTAGTTTTCGGTTTCCTCCGTTCTCTGGGTTCTTTAAGAAATCTTTGATCTCCCTTCTCCAGTCGTCCTTGTCTTGGTTTTCAATGACCACAACGTCCATTTCATTCCTTCGACTTACTATCCATACTTATCTGTTTATATCATAAGGCCGCTTGGGCTAGCTCTTTAACTATCTCTTTTTTTGTCCTTGAGACGTGCTCTAACTCTACATAGTCAAATTTATCTAGCAGTTCTTGATATATTTCTAACAATGCCATGACTGACGAATAGTGGCATATAAATTGTTGGTTTCTAATTAGGTCCCAAGAATCATCAAATCAAGCACAAAACAAGAGAATACAACAAATGAGAATGGCGGAAACATACTCACATCGACCGGATCTTGCGATGCGATGAAGAACACTTCTTGGTGAAGCTCGGCAATGGCTTCCTTGGCTGGTGGACTGCTCGGTTTTGGTCCTTGTTGTTCCTCCAAGAATCGGCCATGGAAGACTTCATTGAAGCT